>JAJMFO010000002.1:116553-130265 GCA_030574715.1 Xingzhongia strasburgensis
TAATTTAGTAAAAAAAAAAAAAAAAAAAAAAAAAAAACATTAAACTTGAAGAATATCGAAAAATTCGATTTACAATATTAGTATCACTTAATTCACGTAAAATTCATTGAACACATATTAAAAAGAAATTTCTATAAACACCGAACATTAACATTAAAGCTCTAATACGTTTTAGTTTTGAGCATTGGTAGAAGCAGTCAATTCAGCTTGTTTAACCAAGTTTTGTGGAGCATCCATGACTGGCAACATAACTTCAATCATTCTGATCTTATCATTCTTGTTGAAAGCTGGAGCATCACAAGTTTCTTCAAATTCACCAATGTTGGAAACTCTGACGGCTTCGTAGTCCTTAGCACCGAAGGTTGGCAACAATTTTAAGTGATCCCAAGATTGAATGTCGTTGTAAGTAGCCTTTTCACCATGAATCAATCTTTCGATCGTGTAACCGTCGTTGTTCAAAACGAAGATGTATGGAGTTAAACCCCATCTAATCATAGTGGAGATTTCTTGGACAGTCAATTGCAAAGAACCATCACCAACAAACAATAAAACTCTTCTGTTCTTGTCTAATTCCTCAGCAGCGGCGACGGCACCTAAACAAGCACCGACAGAGTAACCAATAGAACCCCATAAGACTTGGGAGATACCAGTGGTGTTGTTTGGGAATCTAGTTTGAGCAATACCGAAAGCAGCAGTACCAGTTTCAGTGATAACAATATCACCTTCTCTCAACCAGGAGGACAATTTGGTCCATAACCACTCTTGAGTCAATGGAGTTTGTGGTTCAGTTGGAGAGTTGGTCAATCTCAAAGATGGGACTGGTTGTGGAACGTAGCTGGAGACAACAGGGCCTAAAGCATCAGCCAATTTCTGTAAAACTGGTTTGAATTGAACACCTGGGAAAGTGGCATTTCTAATCTTGATGTGGTCAGAGTGGAATTCAACAATGTTTTTGGTCTTGTAAGAGTAAGAGAAAGAACCAGTGTTGAAATCGGACAACAAAGCACCAACAGAAAGAACTAAGTCAGCGGCTTCAACTGCTTCTTTGACATCTGGTTTAGATAAAGTTCCAACGTAGACACCACCGAATCTTGGGTGTTGTTCATCAACGACACCTTTACCCATTGGAGTGACATAAGTTGGGAATTGAGTGACATCGATCAATTTCTTGGTTTCAGCTTTAACATCGTGACGAGCTGCACAGGCATCAACTAAGATCACTGGGTTCTTAGCGTTCTTGACCATTTCACATACAGTGTCAATGACTTCAGATTCGGCTTCAACATCGTTTGGATGCAAGGACAAGTCAATTGGGGTCTTCAATAAATCAGTAGAGACAACATCGTCAACCAAGTTAGCTGGAAGAGCTAAATAAACTGGTCTTTGGTAGACGTAAGCAGTTCTGATGCAACGGTCAATTTCGGCTGGAGCAGAGTTGATATCTTTGATGAAAGCAGTGGTTTGAGAAATGTTTGAGGACATTCTGTGGAAGACAGTGAAATCACCGTTACCTAAAGTGTGGTGCAACAACAATTGCTTGGCTTGAGAAGAGATGGAAGGGACACCGACAATGTGCAAGACACCAACGTGTTCAGCGTAAGAGCCTGCAATACCGTTTAAAGCACTCAATTCACCGACACCGAAAGTGGTGACAACGGCAGAAATACCTTTGATTCTGGAGTAACCATCAGCAGCATATGCAGCATTCAATTCGTTGGCGTTACCAGCCCATCTCATACCTTCAACTTCGTAGACCTTATCCAAAAGGGACAAGTTGAAATCACCTGGAAGACCAAAGATGGTTTGACATTTGACTTGGTTCAATCTTTCGAACAAGTAACGACCTAAAGTAATATCAGTCATGGTAGTAGTAGTAATGTTTGTTGTTTTGTATAAAGTGTTGCTTAGATCAACTCTTGTATGAAGAAGAGGAGAAAAGTAAATGAAGGAAACATCTGGATTGTGGGTGTAGCAGCCTTATTTATAGGCACCACTGGTTGTGCCAGATTTGACACCATTTGATGTCTTTTGCTCCACGAGTCGCGAGTCGCCCCATTGAGCTGTCGGTCGGGGCCACTTTTTGCATAAATGCATATTGCTAAGAGAATACGGAAGTCAAAAGAAACAACCTTCAAAGCTGGTGGTGCAAGAGGTGCCCAAGGTGCTTACGTTGTTTCAGAAGCCTCTGGTAATACTACCTTAGGCCTACTTGGTGTTTTATCATCCAAGTTCCGCTGTTGAGGTCCCATCGAGTTTTGGGTGTTGCTGCGTAGTGCCTCGAACGTTTATCAGTGGTATCAGCCCTGGAAAAGAAAAATTCAGGGGCATCTCGTGGTAGACTACATCTGTCGCGCGCCGATAAAAATGGGCCGCTACACCCAGGTTCACATCGCCATTGTTCGATTCACATGTAGCAGATGGTGCTAGATACTAGCAGTAGATAGATATGGTGGTGCTAGTGGCATCTCATCATCAAAATAATGCTAGCTGGATAAGTATAACGAATGTTTGAAAGAGTATTCATCGTGTAACAGAATCTTCAGTGGTCACTGGTCACTGCTCCATTTCGGATTACTAGCTTATGAGTTATGGCACCCGCTACGCACACAGCGTATCATCGTTTCAACCTGTGCGAAATTTAAATTGAGAATTTTAGCATCTAAACTTCATGGAACTGATCAATCACCAAGGCAACCAGAACTTCTCTGATCTGAATCTACGGCCACAGGCCACAGGCCACTAGCCATAACATCAGGCAATACATATCAGCTTATACATGCTATCAGATATTGGAGATGAGCTGCCTTTCGAAGCTATAGAGCAGCCGGATAGCAGCCTGACAACTACCAAAATACAGTCCTAGTAAGATCTATTCAGCGAAATCCATTGAAATCTGGGTACATTTTCTAAATAAAACTCCTTTGGTTATTCCGAACGCGGCGGCCATTCCCTTCTTTAGCCACGCTTCGCGATTTACCAGCCCCTCAGAGTTTACGGATAAAATTGATGGCTCGCTAATCTCACAACTCTCAACGTCTTTTCATTTTCATTATTTTTCACTAGTCTTTCGTGTATCAGCTGAGATTCATGCACTATGCTCTTCTATAACGGAATAATCCTCGTATACTTTGCATGAGATTTTTCATTCGCAGAGAGTGACCCCCACGGAATCAGGCTACCACCCACAATTTTTGTTCATTTTCGCGGATGTAAATGATTGTGGTTCGAACCTTCCCCTGCTTCTAATCTGCTGAATTTTTGCCGAAGTCTGGTTTCAGCCGACATCAAAGCTTCCCATTTTGAGAGATGAAATAAAGGGTCCTAGACATTTGAAGGTTATGACATAAGAATCAAACAAGTACATGATCCTACGATGCTACGAAGAGAATGCATATCTGGATTACATAATTAGATTTCTGATTCTTGCGAGATGTTTGGATGAAGAGCTACATACTGCACAGAGAAAAGAAATAAGACAACATAGATTGAGATTTAGCGTTGGAAAATCGTTTTCATTGTGTTATAATGGATTGTCATGTTAGAATGAATAGAATCAAGAGAGTTTTTATAAGAGAAAAGCTAAGTCTCAGAACGTTTGAAAGTAAAAATGTCATTTTCTCATTTTCGCACTCGCACTTCGCACTTCGCATCAGCTACGTCATTTGATTTCTGGCAGTTTTCTAGAAAGCGCGCACCAGTGGGTTTTTTGAAAATAAAAGCATGAGAGGTTTACATGTAACTAGTTTTGAACTAGTGCAAATAAAAATAAGAGCACAAATTATCAGTTTACTCAATTGCAACCGTGTCAGTTTCGGCACTTATTCATTTGATTTAGCTGTACGCGTTACTTATTGTGTGGATCTCATACCAATTGCCTCTTACTGCAGCAACATTCAGCGTTCCTTCTGCCGCCGACTATCAGCCTCTGTTTTTGCCCCAGTTTGATCAATTTGACATTCGACAAGTTTTATCTGGTCAACAACTCAGAACTCACAGCTCACAACTCTCAACTCACTCCTATAGGACTTATCGGTGAGCTACAAGCAATTTTTACCTTGAACATTCACTCAATTAGTGATTGCCTTCTCTTGGCTGAGGTTGATCTCCCTTGCTTGATTTGCCAGTAATTTAACATCTCATATTCGGAAAGGGTACTCCAATTAGCAATGTCCTCACACAACACAAGTTCTGACACGGATGATATCATGACTGAGTCACTGATAGACATCACCACGCCACCTGCCACTACAGCGGCTGCAAGCGCTCCTTTCGTGAGTGATGCTGTGAAAGAGAGTGCAGATGATGGCGCTACTGATTTCAAAAAAAGGAAACAAACATCTTCTTCAACTGCATCATCAACTTCTGTTGATTTCAGTTTCCTGAATGATCAACTTCTTCCACCGGTTGAGGATGAGGAGATCGTGGAGACTGGCTCCTATACTTGGGAGATTTCAAACTACAAAGAACTCACAGATGATAAAGTCCATAGCCCTTCATTTTCTGTTGGTGGCTGGGATTGGAACATACTTCTATTCCCCAAGGGGAATGCTAACAATAATGTGGCATTATACCTTGAGCCATTACCAAAGAAGCATAAACAAAATGAATCAGATGAAGAAGAAACTCCTGTTGATCCTGAGTGGTACGTGTGCGCTCAGTTTACACTAATTGTCTCAAACCCGAATGATCCAAAGAATTGCATTGTTAACACATCACATCAAAGATTCAACCAACATGCCACTGATTGGGGATTTTCCAATTTTCTGGATATCAGAACTCTTGTGCAAACACGTAAGGAGAATGGTGGTCCATTGTTAGCTGATGACCGTTTGAACATAACTGCTTTTGTCAAGGTCTTGAAGGATCCTACCGGTGTTTTGTGGCATAACTTTTTGGATTATGATTCCAAAAAGGAGACTGGCTATGTGGGTTTCAGAAATCAAGGTGCAACATGCTACTTGAATTCTTTATTACAGTCTTATTTCTTCACTAAAAGTTTCAGAAAGGCTGTTTACCAAATTCCGACAAATAATGAAAACCCAACAGAAAGTGTCCCTTTGGCTTTACAAAGAATATTTTATCAATTACAACGTTCTGATGATGCGTTAGACACGTCTGAACTAACCCAATCATTTGGATGGGATAATGCCGATGCTTTTACGCAACATGACGTTCAGGAGTTGAATAGAGTTTTGATGGATAAATTAGAAGCTAGAATGAAAGGCACTTCAGTTGAAGGCTTCTTGAATGAAACATTTGTTGGAAAAATGAAGAGTTACATCAAATGTATTAATGTCGATTACGAATCTTCAAGGGATGAGGATTTTTGGGACATTCAACTGAATGTTAAAAACTTGAGCAATTTGAATCAATCGTTTCAAAACTACATTGAAAATGAGATCATGGACGGTGAAAATCAATATGCTGCCCCTGATTATGGATTGCAAGATGCCAAAAAAGGTGTTATATTCACTAACTTTCCAAATGTTCTACATCTTCAATTAAAGAGATTCGAATATGACTTCGATTATGACGCTTTGGTTAAGATTAACGATCGTTATGAGTTCCCGGAGTCAATTGATTTGAGTTCATATCTGGAACATGAACCTAATTCACTGGCCGAGCCACTCATCTATGATTTACATGGTGTTTTGGTTCATGCCGGGGATATTTCAACAGGCCATTATTACACGCTAATCAAACCAGACAAAGACGGACAGTGGTATAAGTTTGACGACGAACGTGTTACTAGAGTAACGAGAAGGCAAGTTTTTGATGAGAATTTTGGTATTGATGCCTTGGACATCTCGAAATTGCAAAGAATGACTAGAGTTCAGCAAGCTAGTTATCAGATTCGTCGCCATACAAGCGCTTATATGTTGGTTTATATCAAGAGAAGTGAATCTTCCAGGGTTTTAGAAGATGTGAGTGAGGCTGATGTTCCTGAATTTATTTCAAGCGCTGTCAATAAGGAACTGGAAGAACGTGCGAGAGAAAAGAAGGAGAAAGAAGAGCTCCATCTTTATTTGAACATGTATATCTATACCGATAAGCTGTTCAAAAACTATGAAGGTTTCGATTTGGGAGCCGATTCGAGAGCCCATGCGAAAGGCCCTTATAAGGATGAAGACCATCCAATCAAGATAAAGGCTTTGAAAAATGCCAAATTTACAGATTTGTTCGATGAGATCCAGGAAAAGACCGGTGTTGATCCCAATAAAGTGACCTTCTGGGGCATGACTTATAGACGGAATCAGACATTGAGACCAAGCGCCAAATTGACCGAATTCAGAGATATGACTGTGGAGGAGGTTTATCAGAAAGGCTTTTCCAAAAGACATTCTTACATGAATATCTGGCTCGAAGATCCTGAGTACGATGTCTTCCGCGATGTCCCATCTGATTTGAGACCAATAGAAAAGATTGATGTTGACGAGAACGAAAACTTGATTGAATCGACTCAACTGTTGCTATTCTTGAAATATTTTGATGTCGATAATCAAAAAGTTAAAGGTATTGGTCACATGTATGTCAGTGAAGAGGATACAATCGAGTCAATCTTACCTGCAGTAAGATCGATATTGAACTTAAAAGAAGATCAGGCTATGGAAGTGTATGAAGAACTGAACCCTGGTAATGTTGATCCATTCAACGTTTCTACGACGTTCTACAAAGCAGAGTTAGGAAATGGCGATATCATCTGTGTTCAAAAAGCAGTTCCTACCCAACAAGATGAGTTGATTGAAATCAATGATGATTTATATCCATATTATCCATCTGCTGATCAGTTTTACGCCTTTTTGGCCACTAGAGTTCATATCAAGGTGCAACCGTTACGTGAGTCCACGATCGATCAAGAATATGTCGTTCCTAGTGAAACCAGCAAATCATTAAATAGTACAGAGGGTATTTTCGAAACATGGATTTCTTCACATGCTACATATGATGAATTGGCTACAAGGATTGGTAAGAAGATCAACAAAGATCCAAAAAAATTGAAAATTTACTCGAATTTTGGGGGTCATAGAACCCCTTTGCGTATGAATATGCTGGTCGGTAACTATTTCTCTAGCTCAATTCCTCCTTTATTGGAATATGAAGTCTTGAATATTTCATTGAAAGAGTTGGAGAATATGAAAAGTATCAAGATTCATTGGCTGCCAAATGGTTATTGTCACTACACTGATTATGAATTCCTGATTCCTAAGACTGGTACTGTCTCCGATTTGATTGATAAAATGCAAGCCAAAATTGGATTTGATGAGAAGAAGAAAGAGTCTGTATTGATTTGGACCAATATGAACTTTAAATTTGGACAAATTTTATATCCAGCTATCGAGATACAATCTGTTGATAATTCTGTTGATATTTATGCTGCAATATTGCCTGAAGAAACCAAGGTTTTGAATGAATTTTATAATGTTGATCCAGATAGTATTTCAGATCAAAATATCCCTTCGCCTTTGTTGGTTCCGGTCTTACAGTTCTACAGAGATCCAAGAAATTTGCATGGTATAGCATTTGTGTTCGCATTGTATCCTAATGAAGATCTGAAGACTTTGAAGGAAAGATTACAAAAGAAATTAGGATTAGGTCAAAAGGAGTTTACTAAAGTACAGATCTGTGTTTGGGATCTGCACAATAGGGTTCCAAATAGAGTTGATGATGATCAAATCGTTATCTTCGATGAATTTTCAGATCAGGATTATTTATGTTTGGATCATCCTGATCGTACGAGCCGTTCAGGAAACTATCAAGGTGGTGGTATTTCAATCAGGGGATGAGGGATATTTTACTGGATTCTGGAATTACAGGTTTTGTAAGATGTGGTGTTTTATAAGGTTTGATCTTTTGATCGTTTTGGTTCTCCGTGTATACATCTGAGCTGTTGTTTTGTAAAAGGTTTTATATTGAATATTTGTGGTTTTTGGTCATAGTATACGCAGAGATTGTTTTTTTCACATGTATAAGGGACGCCCTAAATCAAATTGCTGCGTCTCTCTTTTGTTGGGCTTCCCACTCTTCCCTCCTCAATTGAGTACTGCTTAGTTTGCTTTGAAACCCATCATCTTCCTCGCCTCCAATGACGTTGATCACATGTACTCGCAGCTCGTGGAAGCCCTTCTCTCTACGTGTTTTGTTAACGAATGCTGCACCTTTGACAGTTTCTCTGCTGACTATCAGTGCATCGATCTCTTGAACAAATCCCGTGGGTCCGCAAATGTCTCTAATTGGAGAAGGCTCAATTTCAAGATTGGGCTTGATATGATTGAGAAACTTTTTGGAAACATGTACCCTGTAGTCATAACTTTGAAGCAGTTCCCTGTACTGCTTATTTTTTAGGAGTTCCTGGTCTGTTACACCGACAATAAGTTTATCCCTTGTAAGGAACGCAGAGGCCGAAAGCAATATTTTGTGTCCGTCGTGAAAATGATCAAAAGTTCCACCCACTGCACTCACAGAGTGAGTGGATTCTATGGTATCATCGCTGTCCAGCTTGTAGTGCTTCGCATGTGGATTATCTGCAGCTCGCTGGACGTTGATGATCTCAAGACTATGCTTATCATGATACTGGAATGTCTCGAAATCCTCATCCGAGGTGTCCATGATGAGCACTTCCCATTCTGGAGCCTTCAACTCTTTATAATGCTCATTGAACAACACAGCAATCTCAATCCGTGACTTCCCTGCTTTTTCAAATACCTTTCTAGTAAGTGTGTAGACTTCAGCAAGTACCTTGTCCAGTACGTTAAGATGCTCAATTTTATTTGTGAGCAATATATCCAGAGTAGCGTCCTCTGTTTGGAGCTCACGGGCCGCTCTTTCAATGACGGTCTGGTATGTGCTGATATTCAAAATATCATTGAGCAGCAGCACAGCAGACTTGTAGGACATCTTATCGTGTGTATTGTCGTTCTCAATTGAGAGTATCTACTTTCGAACTGTGAACAGTACCACTGTCTTCATCAAAGCTCTATGATTGATACGAGACACACCATAGAAAATTTGACATATAATTTCATTTCCATCGGCCAAAGGCATAAGAAACAACAAGAAACTTCATTTGCAGAGACTTTCCAAGGCTAGGATGAGCGAGCACATTGACAATGCTGGCACTCAAGATGCTGAGAAGGAATACAAAAGGCTACAAGAACTGCGGTCGGGCGGTGTGTATGTCCCGCCCGCTAAACTACGATCACTTTTAGCTCAGATCAACTTTGCACATGGGTCCAAAGAGGCCCAAAAGATGGCATGGGAAAGGCTCAAGAAACAAATTAATGGACTAGTGAACAAGGCCAACAAGAGTAATATCAAGGCCGTTGTTGTGGAGCTGTTCAAACTAAACCTTGATAGAGGGCTCGGGCTACTTGTTCGCACTCTCATGAAAGCCCAATCACAGGCCCTTGGATTCACTGCTGTCTATGCCGCGCTTGTTGCCGTTCTCAATTCGAAGATTCCTCAGATTGGACAGCTACTAGTCTCCAGGCTTGTTTTGCAATTCAAGAAGGCATTCAAGAGAAACAACAAGGTGCTATGCATCTCTTCTACTACGTTTCTGGCCCAGCTGTGCAATCAACAAGTATGCCATGAAATTCTAGTATTGGAGATCCTACATCTGCTATTACACAATCCAACTGATGACTCTGTTGACGTCTGCTGTGGCCTGATAAAGAATGTTGGGTTGTATCTGTCAGAATTGAGTTCCAATGCCCTGATCCAGGTTTTTGACAAATTGAGAGAGATATTGCAGGAGGGGAAAGTGGAGGAAAGAACTCAGTATATGATTGAGATACTGTTCCAAATAAGGCGGGATCAGTTTCAGGGCCATCCAGTTGTTGAAGATGAGCTGGATTTAGTAAAGGAGGATGACCGGAAAACACACAAGATAAGACTTGATGATAAGTTGAGAGCTCAAGATAATCTCAATGTGTTTCAACTTGATTCGCACTATGATGAGAATGAAGAAAGGTATAGAAAGATGAGGCATGATATCCTGGGAAGTGATGATGAAGAGAAGGAGGATAGTGCTGCTGTTGAGTCTGATGAGTATGAAGAGGGAACTGGAATTGTGGAAGGCGAAAAGTTGATTGATCAAGGTGAAGTACAAGTCGATATTGATCAAGACAAAGCTACAACAGTTGAGATTAAAGATATGACTGAAACAAATCTCATCAACTTCAGAAAGACAATTTATTTGATTTTGAAAGGAAGCATGTCTCCAGATGAAGCTGTTCACAAAATATTGAAGTTAAGTGTGAAGGCTGAAGATGAAGTTAAAGTCATTGATATGATCATCAAGGCATGCTCTCAGGAGAATACATACTCAAAGTATTATGGTATCACGGGTGAAAAGCTATGTGGACAAAGCAGAACTTGGTCAGGCTCTTTCAAAGTAGTCTTCAAAGAGAACTATGAGACCATTCATAGAGTGGAATCGAACCCTCTGAGGAACGTCTCCAAGTTTTGGGGGCATATGCTTTCCAGTGATGCTCTAGACTGGGCGGTTTTAGATTGCATCAAATTGACCGAAGAGGATACCACTTCAGCAGGGAGAATCTTCATTAAATTTGTGTTTCAAGAATTGGTTGAAGAGTTGGGTATTCCAGCCTTGAAAGAGAGGATTGAGGAAGATTATATTCAACCTCATATCAAGGGCATCTTTCCAAGCGAAGACTCTCTGCATTTACAATTCTCAATCAATTATTTCACCGCTATTGGTTTGGGTATATTGACTGACGGTATGAGAAATTCACTGGATCAAATCAACCAAAGGTTATCAGATGAAAGAGGACGATCAAGATCAATCTCAAGATCAAGATCGTCATCTTATTCTAGGTCACGGTCCTATTCTTACTCTCCGTCGCGCTCTCGTTCTAGGTCATATTCTAGATCACCAGCTGCTAAATCAAGAAGCTATTCCAGATCACGGTCTTATTCTAGATCTCCATCAAGAACCACAAGACGTGATACGAACCCAAGATCCAGATCGCTCACCCCTTCCAGATCTCCTGCTCGCCGTCGCAATAATTCCAGAAGTCCAGTGAGAGAACCCCAGTCGAAATCCAGACGCTTCTCTAGAAGTCCACCAACAGTAGCACCACGCTCACCAGGTGCTAATAATCACAAGGATGGATATTACAATCCCAGAATTGGGGGAAGTAGCTACCGACCTAGACATCAAGAATTCAGAGTTGGTTACCAAAGAGGAAGAGGGGCGTATCATGAAAGAGGAAGGGAAAGTAGTTACAGGGGTGAAGGTAATTATGATAGAAGAGGTTTTTAGCTTTACTACAATAATAATTAAGGATATAAGAAGCGTAGGTATCTGAGAAAGAACACATCGTTAAAATGATGGATCTTCCAAGTATAAAGGTGGTATAAACTAATAAAATAGCATAAAAAGAATTCGAAAAAAATGGGTGAGCTTAATGAAATGCAGTCCAGTTCATAAAGCAGCCACGTTTTGATAGAAAAGATAAAGAATAAGCTTGCCATATAGATTCAATAACAAAGCTTGGGAAATTCTTCGAAAATAAAAGTCCATTGTAACAATTTTCTTTTTTAAATTTAAGAAGAGATGATACCCCAGTATTGTTCACAGTTTTGAGAACCTGGAGATTTCCATAAGTCATCAAAAGCGTTGAACAAGATAACGGATTCACCAACGGTGGATTTCAAAGAGGAAATAGCAGCATCGTGGGAGTCTTGGTCAGCAACGGCAACACCGTAAGTGTCACCTTTGTGTGGCCAACCGGATTCGGTAACGAAAACGGTTTTGTCACCACCACAAGCGGACCAAACTCTTTCAATTTGCAACAACAACCAAGAACCAGCATCTTCGGCAACAGTGTTGTAATCGAAGTAAGCATGAGCATTGATGGCAACGTAATCGGATAGTTCACACAAATCTGGGTTGTTGATGGTAGCAATATGGGTATCGACAGAGACAACTGGGCCAGAGTAACCAGCGGAGGTTAAAGCAGATCTACCAGTGTCTAAGTATGAAGAGACTTGATCAACGGTTGCTTCACCATCGTTAACCAATTCGTTACCGATAGAGACGGTGTAAACATCATCCCAGGAACCGTAAGATTCAATGGCATCAGCTATAGTGGAGACACCATCTTCAATAGCATCCATGTAATAGATCCCAAGGAATAATTTTTGGCCATCAGCTTTAGCTTGTAAAACGTTTTCAACTTGGGAACAGTCAACACCGTACAATCTAATAACTTCATAGTCAGAGATTTGAGCCAGGTCAGATTCGACTTCAGACAAAGACTTACAGTCACCGGAAGAGGTGTAAGGAGAGTAAGAAATACCCTTACTACCACCGGTGAAAGAAGAGCTTGAGGAAGAAGTAGCGGTGGAAGAAGAAGAGGTGGAAGTAGAAGTGGAGGAAGTTTCCTTGGTGGAGGAAGCGGTAGTGGTGGTGGAAGTTTCGTCAGCAGCAGAAGTGGTTTCTGCGGAGGATAAGACAGCAGCGACAGTTGATGAGCCAGCAACTGGAGCTTGCATTTGGATGGTGGTAGATTGGGATGATGCAGCAGCTTCGGAGGTTGGCAAAGTGGAGAAGGTGTAGGTGGTGGAGGCACCGGCAACAACTTGAGCGACAGAAGCGGTAACAATAACGGTTTCTGTCTCGGTGACAACAACAAGGTTTCTCTTGTGTTGGTTGTGAGCATGACCGGCTTGAGGAGCTGGAGCAGCAATAGCGGTGGCGGCCAAAGAAGAGGCAGCGAGCAAGTTCTTGAACAACATTTGGTTTGTTTGTTTACTTGTTTGGATTCAGTAAGAAAAGAGCCAGGTTTGAAAGAGCGTAAAGGGTGGGATGTGTAAAAGAGCTAACTGTGTATAAAGGAAGGAACAGCAGTCGGTGACAGAAGCAATGACTCTTTTGGTGAAGAAAGGAAAGAAGAAGAGAAGAAGGAGGAGGTGGGAAAGAAAAGAAGTTAATGAAGGAAATGAAAATTCTTCATGGGAGATCCCAGACTCTTGGGACTAGCTGTTTTGTTTGTTTTGCCCATAGAATTTCGCCCCATTTGGATCCCGGTATGCGCGTTGACGCACCATTGTCCAAATGTGGAAAGAGGTAAACAGAGAATTGGAGACTTTCATAGCAAAGATCTGAGAAAAACTGAAGTAAAAAATTGGAGAACTCAGACAAGATTATTTGGTATAGCGCTGGAACTTGATTATGCCCAGCTTGTAGAGGGTTTCATGTGTTATTTTCAGCAATTGCTGAGTGAAGAGCTCCCCAAAGACCCTGAGGCGTCCCAATGCACACTAAAAGTCGCACCGTACCATATTCGCTGAGCTCTTGGACCATCTGCCCTCAGGCGAACTTTGTAATCACAGAAAAGTGTTTCAGGTCAGGCTGTCTATTCTCTTCTCATCTCTTCCTTTGTCTTCTCTTGTCTCATCTTTCTCTTCAATTCTGGTACTGTTACTACTACAAGTTAAGAACGACTATTCCGCTTTCAGATCTTGGCCGTAAACTTTAGATTCCGCCCATGATTCCAGCCAAGATGTCGCTGATTCATTGTCCGTTTCAGGAACTGATGCTAGTCTAGTTCCATGTGTGGATGGATACAAGTTTTCCGTATCACGGAGTGTAGTAGTAATCAGAGTGCTGCCACAACTATACTCTTTGGACTTCTTCATCATCAACATCATGTTCACCTCGTAAAAAAAAAAAAAAAAAAAAAAAA
>JAJMFO010000002.1:130285-155657 GCA_030574715.1 Xingzhongia strasburgensis
CTCGGCTTTGTTCATGTGCAACGGTCTGAAAGTTACGGTATGCGCAGCACATTCCATGTCTTGTATTTGGCGAAAGGGATTTGTTTTGATTTTTCACTAGCTAAAAATTTTGAGGCCCTGAATTACGAGTCCTTTGAAACAAAACAATAGAGCTTGTGTAGACCCTTTCTGAAGGATGAAACAAGCAACGAGGTGAATAGCCCATTTCAAGAGATAGCATACACATGACAGGTATAGTTTGATCCGATAAGTTCCAAATTCTCACCTCCTGGATCAATCGCTTCAACCTTTTTACACCTCTTTCTTCCGCTTCTGATTGGCCTACAACTACCCATACAACCACCGTACAGCAAGATACCGATGTTAGTCCCCTCAGACCCCTAACTAGACTCTAGTCTATGCTGCTGTTTTGCATTTTTGATTAGTCATGACCATAGCTACACATCCAAACACCACTTTTCATCCAGAGGAGTGGTGAGCGTGAGTTTTACATCCACATCTAACAATCGGAGAAGCGCTAGAAGGTTTCATGGTTTCAGGGTGGTAGGCGATAGATCCCTGCTCGGTACTAGATCAGCTCGATCTCAAAGGTACGTGTATGATGCATACGGTATCTCTACGGTACTTGATCTGATCATATGTACGTATATGTATTTATCTCATCAGCACAAACGATTCTCATCTCACTATCTTCTACCTTCTAGTACTTCTTTCTTGATTATGTACTTCAGTCGTTGCCCTTGTATGAGCTGAATCAATCTGGTTTATGTATTGAACCTTCGTGAGAGACATCCTCACCATAGACCACGGGGACGGGCTACTAGAAGATGTAGTCTCAATACTTAATCCTTCAGCATCACTAGCACATCATTCCAGAAGGGTTGCGAAGGGCTCTTTTGCTCATTAACGCCTGAGAAGCGTATAAAGCCTCGTACCGTGTTAGGTGGCAACTGTTGATGCTTGAGATCTATTGCGGGAGCTCAAATGTTGAGCACTGTTGTCTCATCTGTCACTAATTTGATTTTCTTTCTCAATTCGAGAACTACATGAACGCTCCACTACATAATTTTCTCAAGATTCACATTTTGACAGATAGCCATACTCGACCAATAAACAATGCTCCGATTTGCACCAAATGTGCGACTTATCTCCTTCAGAATGCTTCAGAAGCACAGTTTGTCACTTGGCTGCAAATACCTCTCCACTTCCAAGACAATAAATAATCAGATTGATAATATCAACAGCACATCAGCCTCGCAAACGACAATGCCCAAGTTCCCGGACCCTATCAAGCCAATTATGACACCCGCTGGGCCTGAGAGTGCAGACGAGAATGAAGGTCTGATAGAGGGACAAAAGAGCAGGAGCCCTGTTGGTGAAGTTGAGCCAAGGAACTACTTCGATACGATGGATATCTACAATGAACTTATAAAGCTAGGATATAATGAAGCTCAAAGTGATACCATCCTGAGGCTCATCAAAGAGAACGTCACTGTACAGCTAAGCAAATTGGAAGAGAAAACTCTGAACAAGAATGAACTAGAAAATGAGCTGTATCTCTTCGAAGCCGCTCAAAGTGAATTAAAATTAGAAACCAAAACTTCAAGGGAACTCGATGTCAAATCTCTTTTCAATGAAAAATCGAACTTGGAGTCTCTTCTTGATTATGAAAGTGATGAACTGAACAAACTGCTAATTGTGAGTAAAAATGATTCTCAGGTGGTAATGAATGATCAGATCAGTGAAAATACTTTATTGCAGAAGAAAATCAAGAGAATGGTTCAAGATCTGAACAGTCGAATATCTACTGAAATCAACAGTGATATCAAGTCAGAAATTGAAGGCTTAAGATGGCATACCACAAGAAACGGTATAATGGCTGTCCTCGTGTTGGTTTTCTTTGTTATGGGAGGGGTTAGTATAAGTAAAAGATTGAATAGGGATGGCCAACCTACTGAAGTTATCTTACGAACCATACAGCCTGAAGAGCATAATCATGAAGGTGCCGATCAAGATGAGCCATCCACAGAAGAAGTGGCAGCTGTGGTTAAGAAGTAAATTATCAATTGATATTTCGTATCTTGTTGGTCAACTTTACAATATTTATATAATCTACATCAATATTTATACTGAACATTCAAACTATAATCGTAAATCATTTCAAATCAAACCCAAACTTGAGAGACAGGTGAACCATCAAAGTCACAACTTATGTCTGATCTGTCTTTTGGAGATTTGTTTAAACTTCTCTTGGGGAATATGCTGTAACCACTTCGACAAGCCTCCAATCACCTCTTGGGCATTAGTCGCCTGCCAGCTCTGTAAGTAGTTACTCTTGATTATGGCCTTGATATCCTTGATGCTATCAACCTCCAAATCCCTGACAAAAGCCCAAAATTCCTCCAAGACAACATCATTGAATTTTTCAGCATTGTTCAAGTTATAAATCTTATTGACAAACCCAACTTGTAATAATCTTCTAGCAGGAATTGGTCTTGATAATAATAACGCCTCATTAGCTGTACTGAGCCCAAGTCTTTGCACCAATGTTGCACCCGCTGCACCTTCAGACACCAATCCTAGATTAGCAAACGGTGTCAACAAGAAAACATCATCATTCATGGCATAGACAAAATCACACATAGCAACCAAAGCAGACGATAACCCAACTACTGGACCATTCAAAGCAGCAACTAGTATTTTGGAATGGTCTTGGAAAACAGTAGTCAAGTAAGCGTTTCTCGCAGTGAATCTGGACAACCAGTAGTCAACTTCTTTGATCTTACTACCCTTGTGCTGAACTTCGAAGTTCATGTCCTTGACATTGGCACCCGCAGAAAAATAGCGTCCAGTTGACCTCAAGAATGTCACAATGGTGTTTGGATCCTTCTCAGCTCGTTCAACAAGTGTTCCTAGCAATAAATACTGATCGTTGCCTAGAGCATTGAGCCCCTCCGGTGAATTAAAGGTGATGATGGCCACTTTGCCTCTTGTCTCGTATAGAATGTCTTTTCCCTCCATTTTTTGTATGTTTAACAGAGATAGAATTGGCTTAATTCAAAGCAAAGAAGTGAGAATTTCACTCTTTTTATACCTTACACGTCTTCCCACTCCTCAATGTTTTGACATGTTTGAATGTGGAGAAAATCAAATAAAGGGAGCCGTCAGCCGAGGCTGATACGTATATATGAGAGTCATGTGATTTTGTGCCGGCATCATGTGAAATTAGGCTAGGGCTTTGTTTTTAGCCATACAAAGCAAGATATGGAAAGGTACAAACAAGTACACTCTAGACAGTTGTTAGCCATAAGAAGATGGCTGGAAGATATAAGTCCAAGGACCCGCACTCCCTTTTAAGAAAGGAGAAAGAGAAGACAAAACGAGAGCCGAAAGAAGTGCCGAAACTGAATGCATTACGCTCTAATATTAGAATTGATGATGAGCTACATGACGATTTTACTACTTACAACAGCGACAAGATTTTGAAGGGCATGGACCATCTTCTTATCACACAATTTGGTCCCATACCAACTTTTTTGAATCAGGACTTTCAGGTGCATATCAAAAAATTCAGAGATTACTTACCGAAACTAATATCCAAATCACAATTGTACTCACTTTACATCAATGAACAGTCATTTGTTGATCAGCAGGTGGAATCACTGGTACAAAATGGCCTCGTTAAAAAGATTTTCACTCATAATAGTCAACTGTCTAACGAGCTGCTTTTGAAGACTAGTGATTATTTAACATTCATAGATGCTCAATTGAAGTTGAACGATAAAGAAGACAAAGTTGCACTTTTATCCAAGTTTAAAGATCTCTTGATGAAAAATAGAGCCTCTTTGATCTCCAAAAAATCTCTTCTGGATGACTTCTCACCGCAAGAGCAGGACTCACTGGTCAGATTGGGCTTCTTATCTCTAGTTCCCAAAGATTTGGAGAACTTTAGCATTTCTATTCCAAGGTTTGGATTTATTGTCAAGCTTTATCAATCATCCAAAACCTTCATCTTAAGAGCTCTTAATTCCACCAAATGGAAAGAAATGAAGGAAGCTGCCCTTTTCGACAAGTGGAATAAGAATAAAGCAAAATATAAGGACTTTAAGGGTTTGAATATACAATGGAGTTTGCATTATCTGATAGGGGAAGGTTTAATCGAAGCCTTCGATACGTTCGAAGGAAGAGCTTACAAAATGATCTGACTGGACTCTTAAACACGGGAAGTCCTGTGATTATAAATTAATGAATGAAGTTATGAAATCAAGTTAAATCAACGAAAGACGTCACTATGTAATTAACTATCAATAAATCCGGTTTTTTACATTCTCTTCACTTGTCTGTTTTTTGCTCTACGTTCTCTCTTTTCCTTCATCTTCTTGTCAAGTTTGTCTTGTTCTTCTGGAGAAAGTTTGGATGCTCTTCTTGCTTCTCTTTCCGCTTCAAGTTTCAATTCTTTCAACTCTTCAGCTTTAGAGTCTTGAATGGCCTTCTTGATTTTGGCTAATTCATTAGTTCTAACAGCAGCAATCTTTCTCTGTTGTTCACCTTTGAATTTGTACTTGACTAATCTATCAGTTAATTGGATAACTTGGTCAATCAAGTTCTTCGAGGCCTCTAAAGCTTTGGAATCGGTCCTCAAATTCAATTTCATAATCAATCTAGGAGAAGAGACGAATTCAGCTTCAGTGACAGGATGTTCAACTGGTAAGTCGGTGATAGCCAAATATTTCAAAACAGAGCTGGATTGAGCCAAAACTTCCTTCAATTCAGCAGTCAAAAAGTCCTTGTTGAGTTCATTTGATTCACTCATAAACACAAAATTGACAGGCAATTCCTCGGACTCGGTGGTTTTGGTCAATGACAAGTAGTAGTTATCAGATCTTGCTTGATTCATACCCTCCTTGTTGACAACAGCAAATATGAACTTGTTCAATTTGTCAGCATCATGTGGCTTGACAACAATTTCAACAACATCTTCTGGCTTAGAAACACTTTCAAAGAAATTTGAAAGAATCAATTCAAAAATGTGCATGAATAGGTTCTGTCTTCCAATCAAATGGAACTTGGCAGTCAAATTCTTGATGTTGATTCTACCAGTAGCATAAGAAGTATAAGATTGACAATCATCTTTGATGTAAAGATCGTCTGAATTCACTCCGACTTGATAGAAATTCTCTTCCAAGACTGGATGGACAGCTTTCAACCAGTTTTGCACGGACGACTTGTTGATGTAGTCACCTAAAGTGAATAAAAGAACTAAACCAGCAATCACACCTAAGCCGATAAATTCTAGAGACCAATCGTAAAGTTTGATACGCCCAAGGAGCCCTAAGTCAAGTAAAGTCTGATGTTCAGTCTTGTAGTACTCGGCTTGTCTATAATTGCGGATTCGTTAGTACTGCTTTTTCGCTCATCACTGCGGAGTAAACAAAAACCTGTAAAGAGTTCTGGAATATATTATCACTTACAATCCATTCAACCATTGAATGGCCTTAGAACTCAAAGTAGTATTGCTCATGTTCCGCTTTGAATATCGAAAGAATTTAATTTGGAGCAACACACACACAACAGGTTGAGAGGGCGTGAACGTTTCTTCGAGGCACTCTTTTTATCTCTCGACACATTTTCACAGCATTTACGAGTTCCGGGAAGATTAGCAGTTATCAGCTGGGTGAGCATGTGATATTTCTTCTTTAAGTAAGTTCCGACTCTTATATGAACAGCCACAGTACAGCAGTATAAGTACCATAATACAAAACTTTGTGTGTTCAATAAAACAATATAAGTATACTGCGAATGTCCTTATCTATGGGATGCTTGATCAGTTGGCAGCGAGGAATGAAGTTGGTGAAATCTTTCTAAAAAAATATTCATGGAGTGGGAAAGAAGGAATGGAATCAGTAATTATATACAGCCATAGGCCATAGGCATTACGCTACAACTTTCCTCAAGAAATTGCTATATCAAACATAAAAATTAAAACATAACCGATCAATACTATCAATAAACACATAAAAATGTCATGTAGTTGGAAGCCCATCGAAACAAAGGACTTCATGCAAAATGGTATTAAATGATCCCTCAATTGACCACAGAAGAAATAGCCTTGATGAGAACAAAATATCTATCGAAAGAAAAAAATGAGTCTAAACTTTGAAGCTAGAAAGTTAACAACCAGATCAGACTAGCATAACTAATCCCAAAGAAATAAAGGAGACAAAGTAGTTGACAACGTTTGTGGAAGGCGCTGCACCTTCGTATAGCGAAGCCGATGCAGTTGAAGATAGACCAGTACCCTCAGCTGTAGTTACAGATGATTCAGTTGCACCTGCAGTCGCACCTACTGTGCCAGTCGTACCAGTAGTACCAGTCGTACCAGTAGTGATAGCTGCACTTGCTACTTCCTCAGTAGCAACAGTACCTGAAGCAGCAACAGTTTCGGAAACAACCACGGTAGTGCTATAAGTGGCGGAAGCGCCATTCGAGTTGGTGGATGTGATTGGAATAACAACGCCGGTTTCAGTAGATCCCACAGCATTGGTGTAAGTGATGATTTCAGAACCAGTGACAGTGGAAGCAGTAACAATGGATTCACCTTCGCTATCTGTAGATGTAACTGGGATGACAACGCCCGTCTCAGTTGATCCCGCATTATTAGTGTAAGTAATCACACTTGGGGCAACAGAAGAAGTTATTGAAACATAGGAGGTGTAAACAGTTTCAGCACTCGAAGAAACAACAACACCGGATGTGACTGGAATCTGGGTACATGAACCAGCAGAGCAAGAAGTAATAGTAATGACCGTTGTGGCAGTAGTAGCAGCGTTATCGTATAAAGTGCTTTCAACAGTAGCTGAGGTTTCACTAGTCAATGGACAGTAAGTGGTGTAGCTCGTAACCTTACCAGAGGATGTCTCAGTGACAACTGTCACACCAGTAGTAACAGCAGTCTCAGAGCAAGCATTGTTGGAGCATGATGTGATGGTAACAACAGTAGTGGATGCATCTTCAATAGTAGTGGTACCAGTGACTAAACTTCCAGCCGAGTTGGTGGTTGGATAGTACGAAACAATGGCAGTTTCAGTAGAGCCAGCAGCATCGGTAAAAGTGGTGGTGTAAGCTGATGGAACTGTCTCGGCGATTGTTGTGGTACCAGTAACCAAGTCGCCAGAAGCATCAGTGGTTGCGTAGTAAGAGACAACTCCAGTCTCTGTAGATCCAGCAGCATCAGTGAAGGTAGTTGTGTAAGCAGATGGTACAGTCTCAGAAAGAGTGGTGGAATCAGTAACGAAGTCACCATCAGAGTCTGTTGTTAGGTAGAATGAAACAACACCGGTAACAGTAGAGCCAGATGCATCAACCAAGGTGGTCAGGTAGTCAGTTGGAACAGTCTCAGCAATCGTGGTGGTACCAGTAACTAGACTTCCAGCCGAGTTGGTGGTTGGATAGTACGAAACAATGGCAGTTTCAGTAGAGCCAGCAGCATCGGTAAAAGTGGTGGTGTAAGCTGATGGAACTGTCTCAGCGATTGTTGTGGTACCAGTAACCAAGTCGCCAGAAGCATCAGTGGTTGCGTAGTAAGAGACAACTCCAGTCTCTGTAGATCCAGCAGCATCAGTGAAGGTAGTTGTGTAAGCAGATGGTACAGTCTCAGAAAGAGTGGTGGAATCAGTAACGAAGTCACCATCAGAGTCTGTTGTTAGGTAGAATGAAACAACACCAGTAACAGTAGAGCCAGATGCGTCAACCAAGGTGGTCAGGTAGTCAGTTGGAACAGTTTCAGTAATCGTGGTGGTACCAGTAACAAAACCGCCATCGGAATCAGTAGTTAAATAGAATGAAATAACATCAGTCTCGGTGGATCCAGCAACATCAGTGGCAGTGGTTGTATATGGACTTGGCACGGTTTCTTCGATAGTGGTAGTACCGGTGATAGCTTCACCTGCAGAATCGGTTGTGGAATAATAGGAAACAATATCAGTTTCTGTAGAGCCACTAGAGTCGATTAGTGTAGTGGTGTAGGCTGATGGGATGCTGTAAGATGCACTGGACGATGTGGAGGTAGTGGATGAAGAGGAGGAATAGGACGACGCATTCTCATCCAAGGTATTGCTCAAGTCGAAAGTCAATTCGGCTCTTTTGATCAGCTTCTTGCTATCACTTTGTTCGACAGTGACAGTCAATGAATTAGTGTATGGAGATGACCCGGTTGCTGTGGCAAAAATGTCTAAGACTAGTTGCTCATCCACAGAAGCATCAGAAGAAGCAGTATACGTTGTCTGGCCGTTGTCAAAGGATCCAGATGTAGCGGAACCGTCAGCATAGAAGGAGCCACTATCAAACACGTAGTTAGTATCTGCATTGTTACCATCGAAACTAACAGATGTCCATGGGCCTAGTGAAGCTGGAACAATGATTTGCCAATGCGGTTGACCATCTTGGAAATATCCCACAATAGTTGGACTTGGGTTTCCAGTAGATGATGACGAAGATGTTGATACAGATGATGAAGACACCGAGTCTGTTGAAGATACCGAGCTTGAAACCCCTTCAGAAGAGCTAGATGAACTTTCTCCGGATGATGACACAGTACTGGATGATGCAGTATCAGAAGTTACACCAGTTGAAAGACTGGAGGATGCAGCGCCAGAGGATGATTCAGATGATGCAGCACTGGATGTGTAATCAGATGATGCACTAGAGCCAGATTCAGAGGATTCCAAACTAGATGCTGCTGATTGGGAAGATGATGCAGTATGCAACGAGAGATTGGATGACACCGCGCTGGATGATTCAGAAGAAGAAAATTCTTGGGAAGAAGATTCAGCACTAGATGTAGCAAAACTGTAGGAAGAACCTGGTGCAGCGGAGACGGCCAAATTATCTGAACTGGACTCAATAGATGAGCTTGAAGCAGCAGAAGAAGTTGAGACAGCAGAAGAGCTGGAACTATCTGAATTGGAGGTGAGAGAAGAGCTGGACTGAGAAGATGAGCTAGACTCAGCTGAAGAAATACTAGATGAGCTCGAAGAGGCAGATGAACTGGAAGCAACCGATGAGCTAGACTCGATAGATGAGCTTGAAGTAGCAGAAGAGCTTGAGGTCACAGAAGAGTTGGATTCGGTAGCTGAGCTAGAATTAGCAGATGAGCTGGACTCAGCAGATGGGTTTGAGCTGAACTCAGAAGCCGAGCTAGACTCACCTGAAGAAATACTAGATGAACTTGAAGCGGCAGATGAACTGGAAGCAACCGATGAGCTAGACTCAATAGATGAGCTTGAAGCAGCAGAAGAACTCGAGGTCACAGATGAGTTGGACTGAGAAGATGAGCTAGACTCAGCTGAAGAAATACTAGATGAGCTCGAAGAGGCAGATGAACTGGAAGCAATCGATGAGCTAGACTCGATAGATGAGCTTGAAGTAGCAGAAGAACTTGAGGTCACAGAAGAGCTGGATTCGGTAGATGAGCTGGACTCAGAAGCTGAGCTAGACTCCGCTGAAGAAATACTAGATGAACTTGAAGCGGCAGATGAACTGGAAGCAACCGATGAGCTAGACTCAATAGATGAGCTTGAAGCAGCAGCAGAACTCGAGGTCGCATATGAGTTGGATTCGGTAGAGCTGGAGGCAACAGATGAGCTGGCGGCAACAGATGAGCTGGAGGCCATAGATGAGCTGGAAGCTTCCGAAAAGCTAGAAATAACCGAGGAAGATGAAAATTCCTCCGACGATATTGTAGCAGTAGCAGTGCAGCTAGATTCATAGCTTTCTAGCCCTGTGCAGTCAAAGTCTAGCTCAGCAGTATAGACTGGACAATCCAACAAGGTAACAACACCGCAGACAACCTCATCAATAGCATCAACAACAGATGACCCTAAATCACCGGTGTAAAACACGTAGTACTCGTCGTCACCAGAATCATCTGGAATTGTGAATTGAAATGTAACGTATTCCAAGGAGCAATAATTGATGATGGATGCAATGTATGTCAAGAAAGGGAAGGTGACCTCATAGCTTGCAATGAAAGCACCTTCCTCCAAGTTTACCACACCACTAACATCAGAGATATCCGATCCGGAGGATGTAGCAGTAAAATCAGTGGCATCGACGTCTTCGGTAAACTCAAAGTACCAAGTCACAGTAAATACTCTATAAGTATAAGGAATCAGAAGAACAGTGGATGTGGTTGTCTCGGCAGTAACGTCATATGCTGCACTATATTCCTTTCCGTTCAGTGTACCAATATAAGAGCTGTAAGCACAGGCACCGGATGCAGTACTCTCGGTGAATAAAGAAGTTGTCACTGTTGTAAAAGTCACAGTGGTAGCAGCGGCAACAGAACTCGATGTAATAGCTGAAGAACTAACAGAGGATATTCCTGAGGAGCTGGACAGTGCAGAAGAACTTAAAAAACTGGATGTGGTTGCATCAGCAGCGGCAGTGGAAGTAGAGCTCGAGCTACCAGTTGCGCCTGATGAGCTCGAAGAACTTGTGTTCGAGCCTGAGCCACTCGAAGTGGAAGAGACGGTAGAAGACGTATAAGAGCTGGAAAAGTTGGAAGCGTCTGATGAGCTGTATGCGTCTGATGAGCTGGACGAGATGGAAGAGCTGGAAGAATCAGAAGAGTCAGAAGAGCTTGAGGTTTCAATAGACGAAGAGCTTGAGGCAGCAGTGGAGCTTGAGCTAGCAGAGGAGCTTGAGCTAGCAGAGGAGCTTGAGGAAGCAGAGGAGCTTGAGGAAGCAGAGGAGCTTGAGATAGCAGAGGAGCTTAAGGCAACAGAAGAGATTGAGCTAGCAGAGGAGCTTGAGCTAGCAGAGGAGCTTGAGGCAACAGAAGAGCTTGAGCTAGCAGAGGAGCTCGATATAACAGAAGAGCTTGAGCTAGCAGATGAGCTCGATATAACAGAAGAGACAGATGGCTGCTCTTGTATAGCGGTAACAGTAGAAGTACAGCCTGAGCTTTCGAAATCTTCCAACCGGGTACAGTCGAAATCCAACTCAGCTGTGTAGACTGGGCAGTCTAACAAGGAAACAACACCGCAAATTACTTCATCAATAGCATCAACAACGGACGACCCTAAATCACCGGTGTAAAACACGTAGTACTCGTCGTCACCAGAGTCGTCTGGAATTGTGAATTGGAATGTAACGTATTCCAAGGAGCAATAATTGACAATTGAAGCAAGGTAAGTCAAAAGAGGGAAAGTTGCTTGATAACTTGCAATGAACGCACCCTCTTCCAAGTTGACAACACCACTGACATCAGACAGACTTGAACCAGATGATGTTGCAACAAAATCAGAGGCATCAGCAGGCTCGACAAACTGGAAATACCAAGTGACAGTAAACACTCTGTAGTAAACTGGAACTAAGAGGACAGTGGATGTAGTAGTTTCAGCTGTAACATCATAAGCAGCACTATATTCCTTTCCATTCAAGGTACTTACATAGGAACTATAGTCACAAGCAGAAGTAGCAGTACTTTCAGTGAACAAAGAAGTTGTCACCGTCGAAAAGGTCACCGTGGTACCAGAAGCCACTGTGCTGCTGGTCTGAGCTAGAACACTTTGCACCTGGAATACCAAGCTGATGATAACCAGCAAAAGGTTATTGAACTTCATCTTGTTTAGCAAAGCAGTAAGCGGACGGAGAACTAATTACAGCCATATAAGGGATACTCGAGTTAATTTATATAACAGAAGAAGTCCACATATTTCAGGCCTAAGGTATACTCGACCAAGACCAGCGTACCACTGACTATTGAATCTGTCAACGTAGAAGCACATTATTCCAAATATTCACTTCATGTGCATGAATCCAGCCATCATGTAGCTGCAAAGCTCAAAAAAGTAATGCACCGTTCAAGTAGAGACCATTTGAGGCGGCTTCGGTTAAGAGCAAAAAAAGAGCACTAAACTTTAATTCGGCTTGCCCCCAGGATAGATAATATGCTAGCATATTTGTACGCCTTGAACTCTCCACTAATGCAATAGAAGGTTTTCCAGAGTCAGGGATCACAGTCAGTGCATATGGCCGAATCCTTAGGAGCGAAATGCTCTCTGGATCGTGATTATGGAAGATGTGAAGAGCAATAGTATAGGATTCAGGGGAAGTGTGATGGTAGAAACATGGTTCTGTAGGAAGGCTGGAAAAACGGTGTCTGAAGGAACAAGTACTTCGTATATCTGACTGTCAGAGAGCAAGCTCAAACCTGCTCCAGGATCCACAGGAATAAACATTGATTTCAGATACAGTAGAAGGTAGCAGAAAAGTAAACACCAAAAGTCAAATATCAGTTAGCGGCAGTATGTAGGCAAACCAAGTAAAGGAGCACAAGTAGTCCGATCTTATCCGGAAGGCCAAGGCAAGCAAGCGACATCTTTGAAAAACTGTTCTAGGGCGCCTTAGTATGCCCTGTATCATCTTTGA
The DNA here is from genome assembly GCA_030574715.1 of Xingzhongia strasburgensis. NCBI lineage: Eukaryota > Fungi > Ascomycota > Saccharomycetes > Phaffomycetales > Wickerhamomycetaceae > Xingzhongia > Xingzhongia strasburgensis. Next base: position 142,718 of record JAJMFO010000002.1, read on the forward strand.
AGGTCGAGCTCCAATTGATTTTGTCGACAAACTGCGCGCGAAACAGCGCAACCGAGGTTTGGTAGACCGTAAATTTCCATTTATTCGGTGCATATTAGAGCGCATGATGGCGCATACCACTTGAAACGAAAATTAGGGATCACAGTGCTGTATGCAGATGAATGCTCAACCTAAATATCCCTTGGAGATATTTTGAGATAAGATCTTCTATTTTCTGCTTGTGATTCTATCGCAAGTGTGCAAATCTCTATTGATCAAAACGGTCTAAAGCTTCTAGTATCAGATTCTTGACAAGGATTCGGCATCAGCGTCTTCCTTCTCTCAGTAAAAGAGCAAAGAATAGAAGGAAGGAACTCCTCGACGTTCCCAGAATCATAGTCCCTCGTAGGAAAGAAGTGAAATTTTCGATATATCTCTCCTGTTTCAACTTCCATCTAGCCTGAGCCATCATGCAGTACTGACATCTGTAGCCTGTGTGCCACTTTTCCATCTTTCGGAATTTGACGGATTAACCTATGTTGTTCGGAACTAGGATTTTTTCAAAGCGCCACGAAAACCGCTGCATTTTGAAAAGAAGCCAATTGCCAAAAACTACTGTCAAATCCGTTATTTATTTAGGCTTGCAGAGACAACTACAAACAATATATGCAATTTGTCATTTTTACCTTTACCTTTTGCTACCGTGTTAACGAACCCGTTGCAGAACTTGAGACTTCAGACCTTGCTCGATGAGCCAATTTTGAGAAAAATGAACCCTGGAGCTTTCCCTGCATCAGTATTCACCGCTCTGATAGTAGACACTCGAGAAGGGAGACTTTCTCATTGCTAGAGATATGCTGAAGAGCCTCTCCCTGGCTAATCAATGAGCAACTTGACCAATCTGAAACCTATCACGAAATCCAGAATCCTAGTACAGCCTCAAGTAAAACAGACCTTTTAGCGATCTTAACGTGAACAGGATCGATTACAAGAATAAGCTTCCTTATCACCTTTCAGTAACCTTTTCTCTGGAACACAATTCAAAACGGGCAACGTTATTGTAGTCCGTAAAAGAAATTGCTGAATAAGATGGGAAAATGTACATATGTTCTTGTTGTTCATGTAGTTGAGTTACACTCAATCGGGTATGCAATTTATTTTGCATGCATCAAACTAAATATACATCAAGTTAATTTCATGAAATTTACGATTTATTATTCATTTATTTCGTTCAAATTGCAAAGATTCCCATATGCAGAAACTTGCGAAGTGAGAAGTGAGACATATCTGATCTTAAATCGCGTATCTAGAGATTCAGACGCAGGCAGTCAAGGACGCACATGAATAACTTTGAACTCTGGATTTTCAGTTCTCGGATTTCTACACCTTAAAACCTTATAGTATGTCAATGATAGTGAAAGGGTCTGTCATGCCATGAAGCTCCAGTATGCTGGTCTCTGGTATACAGCCAATATCTCCCTTGGTCAGATTAGTAAAAATTAAATAGCACATACAAGAGAGTATGAGGAAAGATACAAGATCGTTAACAGACAAGAATAAACCATCTCGCTTACTTCGGCAATGGAATACTACGATATCCCTATCAAATACATGCACCCAATGTTAAAGCACGGGGACTGCACTGTAGAGTGTGTCTATTATCTTAATGAATCGAACGTTGCTCGACCTTTGAAATGCCAGCACATCTGTATTTGATAATGAAACTCGAAGATTATGAAAAACCAAAGCAGTTGTCAGTTCGCATATTTTATCGATCAAGAATGTAAAGAGGTTTGGTGGCACCTTCCACTCTTTGATCTATAAGCTGGTAGAATCAATGATTCAAGGAATTTCAAAGCAAGCAAATTAGACAAAACTTTTCTAGAATCTTTTCAGTTTACTCTATTTGTTTCTCGTTTACACCCTCCTTTCTGCAACAGTGGGTACCTCTGTATATTTGAATATTTGAATATTTGAATATACGTATTTCCAATTTAGTGTTTCTTCGGTTCCAACTTTTGGTGCTTCACTATGCATACATTTTTACGACATATGCATAAAGGTGCTATAGAATATTTGATGATTTGATGGGTTCAATCTTGCATTCCCGTGTCTGAGCCTGAAAGAGGAGCGAATAAGCCTTTACTAGCCTACTAGCCTCAAGCTCCTGAAAATCACTTCCCTTCCTGTTAGAACGTTAGAACATTGTTTCAAGGAACATCTGTTAAGAGGGAGGTATTAAGCATTGTGTTTCATTTTCAAATCTGATCGAATCAGAATCATTGACGTCGTGGTGGGATATATATTCTGTTTATTTTGAGAGTTCAGAACATACTTGGGCGGTGTATCGTTTCACTTCTTCTTAGTTTGTACGGAGAGACCCTTTTTCGGGAGCTGGGCTTGAAACTTTGAAGGAACTTCAAACTTTTGATAAGGTAGCAATCACTGCATAGCGGCTTGCGGTGTAATGTCCTGTTCCATGAAGGCACGGTATATTGAAGACTATGAATACGTATAGTTAGTACCACTTTTCTCTGAACAGTATATTTGGAATGCTAAAACAGCCTGCGCTCACCCCAAAGACATGCAACAAAAACCAATGGCTTAAACGATGTAGTATAGCACTAGACAAGTTTGCTTTAGTTTCTCTATGGTTATGTACCCGATTAAGCTCTCGGTTTCCTGTACATTGTGTGCCTTGTTGTCATTCATAATGTGTGTCTATGGCTCAACCAACGTTAAGTGGTAGTAGTCAACAGCCCTTCTCATCAATACTTCGTGAATTTGAAGTCTTTACTGACCAATGAAATCAGTGTGACACTCTTGCTTGCTGAGAAGGGAGAATATAAAGAGGCGTACTGCATCTAGGCTAGACGATGCTAGCAGATCCTGCAAAAGGCGCTTTGAACTTTTCGAGCTGATCGATACCAAGATCTTCGAAGACTTTTTTCCTGTGTTAGCAGATCTCGAGATTTTTGTGCTGCGCCCTTTAAAAGTTGTGAGCTCAAAGTCTAATTCTGTTTCTATGGAACAAAGGACTTTTGGCGTTTACCAGCATTTTCAATCTTCTTTGATTGAAATCTTTACTATTTTTTAGGTCCTTGAAGAAGCCAGTTTCGAATATATGACCCGGAAATTTACGATCTTATCCACACAGATTTGTTGCAAGTTGAAATATGCATGCGTAATCATGCAAAAGAAAACAAGGGATATGCAGTGCATTTGGTATAAGCTCTCCGAATTGGGGTGAGCGACAAGTATATAGCGGTGTTATGCTTTCAGCTTCCAAGTTCAACCGCCCTTTATTCCAGTTTTTTTGTCTTCGAGAAATATTGCGGTAAAGAGCGGATCATAACAGGAATTGTTCAGAAATGCTGCTTAATTTTTTATTACAATGGTATCATATATTGGAGCGGTGAAACTAGACAATCATACTGAACCTAAAAATTTCTGAGGCCTAGTAGAATTCAGCAACAGCTTGGTCGCACAGGCTGATCCGATGATACTTAAAATTATTTTCGTTTTATTTCCATATTATTTCCATATATATAGATTTCCACATCTTCTGTAATATTTGACATAAAAGAGCACCATTATTCTTTCTGTAAAATTGGTGATGGGAAAACCGACCGTTCGGCTTTATATTTTGCACTTAGAGCCTAGAACCTTCAAAGTTTGGACCTAGTAACATTTTCATGATGCTGGTCTCCAGCTGATTCTTCTGGATTTTACTTGTATTCTACACTTCAACAACTGTATGTTCATATGTACATATGTACATACTGTATCTGGTGGAGAAAACCCGAACATTACATCTGGACACCAAGAAAACACCCCAACACCACCTTTATCCTGACCGTTGACCCCTAAATTATGTACACATACCTATACAGCTTCAACGTGCTAGGTTCATTCTGGAGGAAGACCAAGTGTTTTATGTTTCCGAAAACGCTCTAAATAATGGTGAGATTATCATAAATGCCCATATGTATTTTTGCGGACTTAGAGTCAATGAATTACCGGACATTGAGGTCTGAAGCTGGATCGATATGAAATCAATATGACTCTAGTCATGACTTGAAACAAGTAAGGATGATTTATATGAGGCTAGGTTCCTGAAATATGAAGCCATACACCCGATATGAAATATCACTTCTATCTATTATTAGAACTGCTCTTGTGTATACATACCCAATAGAGCTCTTCTATATTTTACTCAAACTTATTTTTATACATTGTCGATTTTTTATGGAGTACTTGTAACCCATGTATTTGCTGCTGACACTCTTTTGTCCTTTATATCTCACACTGATGATATTCACACTATATTATTATTATCTTGACTAAGTTATGTCCTACATATATTCAAGCTGAATTCAAACAGAAAGAGAATAACTTCAAGATTTGAACCGGCCACTCAAAGCGTACGCACAAACAGTGTATATAGAGCTATCAGGCCCTGATACACTATCCAGCATATCAGACTAACTAGTGATCATCTGCCTTGCTTTCCAGAGTTTTCAACTGAACTCATTTGTATAATTGTTCCCAACTTCTTCATGGAGCTAAATTGATTCAAGGTTGGTGCAGTGCTGTAGTGCATTATGGATACAGAGTTGATTACATTCTGACCCATGGATTAGACCGCTCGTTTTGATATCGAAGATGTGTTTTCAGTCGTTCTCCAGATAAAGTATTGCTTCAGCGTAGCATGTTCCTCGGAAACCCCGATAAGCCTCTACACCTCAGCTTTGAATGAAAGAGATCGAAATTACCAGGAAAAACCCGAGCAAACAATACAATCGAGCTCTCCGTTACATACATATTATAAAGAAAGCTTTTTTGCTGATCGAAGTTATAACTATTGGTGGCAAGTACGTTGTTTTTGCAGCATATTATCGAGAGCCAACAATTTCCTGTAAGATTGGCACCAATGGCAAGGATCAGCATTTCAGCGAGTTCCTCTGGGAAGGGAAAGGACAGATATCACTACTCACTAGCCACTGGGTACAGTAAAGGGTCTAGATCATACGATTCCCCTCATGGAACCTGTCTTGAAGTGAGTGATAAATTCTTAAGGTGACACGAGTCAGACAGCGAGTATGTTTATGTTTGATAAATTCCGGTTGAGCTTTTCTGGTCATCTCATAAGGCTGCTCGAGGCGTCGTAGACTCTTGCTCTTATTGGATGAGAAAAACGGGTACGGTTTCAGAAAAAGCGTGGCAAATAGATATATATTATCGACTGTAGAAGGGCTTGCGGTGATTGGACAGCCAGAAATAACGAGTGTCGAGGTGGTGCGATACGGTGGTTTTAGTGGATTATTCATCCAAGCTAATATCTCTCAGTTACATAACTTCAAAATGAGAATAACGACGCTACTAGATACCATTTGCTGGTACGTTTAATTTCTCACCGTGCAGTTGATGTTCCCTGACGTTTTCCTCGGTTTTAATTGGGGGAAGGATTGCGGTGATCCAGAACTAGTTTCCCGTTTTTCGAGTTTTTTGCACCATCATCAAGCGACACGATATCATGTAGCTCTGGAAAGCCCTCCTGATAACAAGGGTGTATTGGAGGAAGCGCGCTCGGTTCGCTCAACCGAGGGATGAAACCAAATTATAGACTCGCAAAGAGGGTAGAAGAAGCATGAGCCAATACGGACACCTCTACTCACCTCAGAGAACACCACCTATAAATCCCCTGTAGATTTTTCAATAAATCGCGTCGAAAAACGCTACGTTAACTACGCCAAAAAAAAAAAAAAAAAAAATCCTTCGGTGAACGCTAACAGAAAAATGCGGTGAAGCGCTGTGCCCATCGAGAATCGAGAAAGTCAAACAAAATGAAGAGGAACTGCATGGCAATCGCTTGTTGAAAAAAATACCCCCCAGCGGAAAAATTTCTCTCAACTCCCACTCTCTCTTCCCAACATACACGGCACCCCAGCCTATCTCTGAAGCACCAGGCCTAACCACCGCTTTCTATGGCCTCACACAACACGTCGAGTGGGGCGCCACCACATCACGAGGAGCCCACTACTCAACGGATGGCGATATCCTCAATCCTGTCTTCGCCACCAGAAAACCAGGCTGCCAGTTCCAGCTCTAATGAAAATTCTAATTGTACTCATGCTCTGGATCCATTGATCGAGCCCCACGACTTCGTGGCTCAACTTGCACATGCCAACGAGGAGCGCTACCGTCCAGAGAAGGATCTATACCTTCACAGATTGAGATCCCAGCTCGCACACATTACCACATTGGACATGCTGCTGATGAAGGCAGAGAATTGGGACTACATCAATTCTGAAGAGCTGCATTTCCTAAACGCATCCTCTGCTGACAACCTTGAGGTGAAGAAGCTGCTCAAGCAGCTATCCACGATGGAGCTCGTGAAGAAGGAGCCAAAGAAAATTGCGGCCGCCACCCCCGCAGCAGGGTCTTTATCTTCGGCAAATACATCATCAACGACAGCCCATACTTCCTCAGGCGCCAGAAATAAGCGCAAGAACGATGAGCTTGATGATACTCCAGATCCAACAAACCACAAAACATCTTCCAAGAAGAGTCGTTCCACGGCAAATGAACCAAAACCGCTTAAATTGAAGTTCACAAAGCCGAAAAGTGTCGATACTACAGCAACATCAGATGCTTCCTCAGCTGCTAATGGTAAACAAAATGGTGACGCGAAAAAGAAATCGAACGGAAGATCTCAGAGAGCCGCTAAGACCAATGCTTCATCTAAGATCGAGGCTGCTTTACATGGCGATACTAAAAAGTCTGAGGCTGCTGCTGAAGATGAGGACCAACCTGCTGTCAAAAAAAATGATCTTTCCGTCAAGGAGCTGAGAGCCATCAAGAGACAGTATGATAATACCTACTTTACTATCTGGAAAGATCTATCCAGAAAAGATGCCCCAAAAATTCATAGAATGATACAGCAAGCTAATCAAACTAAAATGGTTAATCTAAGGAAAACTGCTATTTTGTGCCAAAGAGAATCCAAAAAATGGCAATTGCGTACAAATAAATCACAGAAAGATCTTCAGGCGAAGGCGAGACGTGGGATGAGAGAGATGTTCAGTTTCTGGAAGAGAAATGAAAGAGAAGAACGTGATCTAAGAAAGAAGGCTGAAAAAGAGGCAATGGATCAAGCAAAACGTGAAGAGGAAGAAAGAGAGAGTAGAAGACAAGCTAGAAAATTGAACTTCTTGATTACTCAAACTGAATTATACTCTCATTTCATTGGAAAGAAGATCAAGACGGATGAGATTGAAGGAAGTGACAGTGATCCTGGCTTGAAGAGACAAAGCGCCCATCATGGCGTGGAAGCTCCAATTGATGCTAAGAGAACAGATGTAAGTCAGCTTGATTTCGATTCTGATAATGAAGATGAAATTAAAAAGGCTGCTGCTGCTAATGCTCAAAGTGCTTTATTAGATGCCCAAGAAAGAGCTAGACAGTTTGATGCTAAACCTTCAAGTGAATTGAAACAAATCAGTATTGATGATGACGACTTGAACTTTCAAAACCCGACCTCTCTTGGTGATATTAATATTGAACAACCCAAGTTGTTGAGCTGCACCTTGAAAGAATATCAAATCAAAGGCTTGAACTGGTTGGCCAATTTGTATGATCAAGGTATCAATGGTATCTTGGCTGATGAAATGGGTTTGGGGAAGACCGTCCAATCCATTTCAGTTTTGGCTTATCTTGCTGAGACTCATAACATCTGGGGACCATTCTTAGTCGTTTCTCCTTCTTCGACTTTACACAATTGGCAACAAGAAATTGCCAAATTTGTTCCAGATTTTAAAGTCTTACCTTATTGGGGTAACTCGAAAGATCGTAAAGTTCTAAGAAAGTTCTGGGATAGAAAGAATGTTAGATACACAAAAGATTCCCCATTCCATGTCTTGGTTACGTCTTATCAATTGGTTGTTGCTGATATTCAGTATTTTCAAAGAATCAAATGGCAGTATATGATTCTTGATGAAGCCCAAGCAATCAAATCTTCCCAATCTTCAAGATGGAAATCTTTATTAGGTCTCCAATGTCGTAATAGATTGTTGTTGACGGGAACCCCGATCCAAAATTCCATGCAAGAACTATGGGCTTTGTTGCATTTTATTATGCCTACATTATTTGATAGTCACGATGAATTTAGCGAGTGGTTCTCTAAGGATATCGAAAGCCATGCTCAATCAAATACCCAATTGAATGAACAACAACTACGTCGTTTACACGTGATTTTGAAACCTTTCATGTTGCGTCGTATCAAGAAGAATGTGCAATCTGAATTGGGCGATAAGATTGAAGTTGATGTCTACTGTAAATTGACCAATAGACAAGAAAAGCTCTATAAAATTTTGAGATCCCAAATTTCATTGATGGATTTGATCGAGAAGGCCACTTCAGGATCCGATGATAGTAACCAGTCTTTGATCAATTTGGTTATGCAATTTAGAAAAGTTTGTAATCATCCTGATCTATTTGAGAGATATGACGTCATGAGTTCATTTGCATTTGGTTCATTTGCCGAGACTGGTTCGTTTTTGAGAGAATCTAATAACTTGGAGTATGCCTATAGCACCAAGAATTCTGTGCAATACCATATCCCAAAATTAATTTATAGAGATTTGCTTTCACCAAATGATAATAATACGGTGGATATAAAAAATCATGTTCTTAATCATTTAATGAATATCTGGGATTCAGACTACATCAATGAGCACAAAGAGAATAATGACTCATTTGCATGGTTGAGGTTTGTTGATCAATCCCCTAACGGAGTCAGAGATATTGCAAGAAAGAATGTCATTGAAAGAGCCATTGACCTGAGAAGCTATTTATCTAATGATGGTGGTAATGATTTTTATGAAGCTAATGATTACGAGGTCAAGAAGAAGAGCTTCCTATTGATTGATGGCCACGGCAATAAAGCAATTCAACCTGAATTCAAAAAGGTTCATAAGACAGTCTACAATGACATGTATCTGAATGTTAATGACACTGCCGCTACCCCTGCGGCATGTGCTCCACCGGTGGAGCTCGTTTGTCATGATGCAGCATTCGAAAATGACAAAAAGCATGAACTTTACAATTCAAAGATCAGACAGGCTTTATCTCCGTTATCTTTGAATACACAACTGGATTTAATGAGAAAAGATGTTCCAATTTCTCAGTTCCCTAAGGCTGAAATGTTACCAGCACCACTGAGTCATAAAAGTGGATACTCCTCAATCAAGATGCCTTCTATGAACAGATTCATCAAAGACTCCGCTAAATTGGCAAAATTGGATGAGATGTTACCAAAATTGAAGGCTGAAGATCATAGGGTGTTAGTTTATTTCCAAATGACCAAGATGATGGACTTGATGGAGGAATATTTGACTTATAGACAGTACAAATTTATAAGATTAGATGGCTCGTCCAAGCTAGAGGATCGTCGTGACTTAGTGAATGACTGGCAAACGAGACCCGAAATTTTTGTGTTTTTGTTATCCACAAGAGCAGGTGGGTTGGGTATCAATTTAACTGCTGCTGATACTGTGATTTTCTATGACTCGGACTGGAATCCAACTATTGATTCACAGGCTATGGATAGAGCTCATAGATTAGGTCAGACACGTCAAGTGACCGTTTACAGATTGTTAGTTCGTGGAACCATTGAAGAAAGAATGAGAGATCGTGCGAAGCAGAAGGAGCACGTTCAACAAGTTGTTATGGAAGGTAAGAGTACAGAAGAACAGAAGGATGCAGTTGGTTTCCAGAAACCTACAAGAGAAGTCGCCTTCTGGTTGTTGGATGAGCAACAGGCTGCTGATGCTTTGAAAAACAAACAAATGGAGGCTGATCAGAAGAAGAAGAATAAAAAGAATAAGATTCAGGAAGTCTCATCCAAAACAGGTACACCTAGAAGCTCTACGCCCAAAAACTGATAAAGTGCTGCATCGTCATTATAATTTATTCATTTCTTTTGTATAATAATCAAAGAGACAATACTATAGTTTTTCCATGTCTATTGCGTCGTCTCTTTTATTCCAAAGGGATCGTAGCCTGAACCACCTCTAAGACTTTCAAATATAAAGCCATGATAGTTTCAGAGTTTGGATCTTGAGCATCGTTCAATTCAGTGTTCTTCTTTCTATCGATCAGTGCCTTCAATAAGGTATAACCTGGGGTAGAAACATCCACATCGTTTCTAAGACTCTCTGATTTCAACGCTTTCATAGATTTATTTCTCAAATCTGTCGAGGAGGCAACATATGGAATAACACATAAGAAAGCCGATAACTCCAGCATAAATGTACTTTTGCTTGAGGACTGAGTGATCTGATTAACGAGATAATCTAAAATGACATCTCCCCCAAGAATTTCAGATACCTTCGAAATGAATTTATGATTGTATTGAGGTAGAGTAGATGATTGGCTCCAATTGACCATTGACTGGAATTGAATATGATATGATTTGATCAATGAAATTTGACCTTCAGTTTTATAAGAGTTATAAAACTGACTGAAAGTATTCGAAGGATCCATTTCAAAAATGTTGTGACATCTGGAACTCTTGACTGATTGATGTAATGTAGATAAGAGAACAGGATCAATTTTGATGTTGTTTGTTGGTGAAGAGTCAATCTTCGACAGGGTCGCATATAAGTTTGGAGCGTAAAGTGCGATTATTACACGATGAATGTGTACTGATTCTCCACTTAGATCCAATGGGGTTAACAAAGTTTTCAGGAGATTCACCAAGAGATCCACGTCTTGCTCTTTCCAGAGGTATTGTTCACACCATGAGAGAATACCAACGATAGTACCCAATAGAAACGGTTGCAAAAAATATTCTAGTCCACCTTTGACTGTATCAACCTCTGTAATAAACTTCTTACAGGCTATGAAAGCTTGTTGGAAGATGGTTGGAAACAATTGGTAGCATTCCTGAACAGTGGAGAGACGCATCAAATCATCAGAAATTCCACCAGAATCAAACAGAGCGGTAATCCAACCAGTGAGAACCTCTGAATTATGTTGATCTATTTGAGCTGAGTAATCATTCTGTTTTGAAGAACCCAAATTTGTGAGGTAATTGATACAAAATGAGTCGGAATTTGAATCACCTTTGATACTTAGCAATTCTGCCAACGAAATGTTAAATTCTTTGACAACGAAGATGACCAATAGCAAAATACAACCAAAGGCACAGTAAGGATCTTGAAAATTCATGTCATCATTGCTTGTGTCCCATTTATCCAAATAAATCATGATGGGTTTGAGAAAAGTCTTTGGTGAGAGATGAAATAAAATTGCATGTAAACAATCCGGATTTAAACAAAGTGCTAATGATAATCTGTACAAATGAGAACTATCATCGTTTTCAATGAAGATTTTCACAGTAGAGAGGATAAGTTTTGAGAATTCGATTTGTTTGGATCCTTCAAAATCCGGAACAAGTTTCAAAAATTCCAATAACTCAGAATCTTCTAATGGGATGAATTCAATATTGATATCAATCAATGTCTTATGAAGAGTTTCTTCGATATTGATAACCATTCCATTTGCGTCAACAGCCTGATCATTTATGAGAAGTTCTCTTTTGTCAATAGATGCATCCTGTTTTAAAATCTCCGAGAAAGAAGATTGAGGAAGTAATTGCAGGGCAATACAACTTCTTATAAAATCATGTCGTATATCTGTCGTTGTTGATGGAAAAGAGGCAAACATATCATCATTATTGTCGATCGAGGAGGTGGAATTGACAAATTTGATTGATTGTGAAATCTTTGGGTCCAATAAATTGATAGAGTTGATCAGTGATGACTCGACATTTTTCAGCTTTAGTCCTTTAATCAAAGTTGGCAATCTTTTTGTGATGAACAAGTGCCAGTTTTGAGCAAAATGTGATGATTTATCTGTATCTTGTTGTGCAATGGTGTAACCTTCAAAAGAAGTGGAGACCAATTCGTTCAAAACGTTTTGATTCGTTTTCACTTTCACAAATTGATTGAAAGAAGTTAAAAAGTTTTCACTATGAGTAGACCAATTCTCAATAGCAGAGCACAGCCATATAAACTTGGGCAGTTTACCGCTTTTGAAAAAATTTGAGTTATGCGTAGAGGCAGCAACAGCATTTGTTAAGCTGCTTGTATTGAAGGAATGGGAGACAGACCCTGATGATCTTCTGGATATTCTGTCGACAAATCCCACTAAAGCGTCAGCAAGACGGGGATACTGAGGTTTCATCAAAGATATCAGTGATGCTACCTCCTGATTCTGTTCGCGTGAGAGCGGAGTGATGGAAATGTCGTTAGGCACTTGCGACACTAGCACCTCCAGAAGAGCCACAACAGCCTCTAGAAGCTCCAAAGACGTAGAATCTACTGAGACAGTTAAGCTAACGCTCTTCAAAAACTCCACCAGGGCAGTGAGAGTCTCAGATAGTTCTCCAGTGCTCACAAATCCCGACGATGGCTCTTTGATTAGTTGACTCCGCAGCGTTGTCAATAGCATGTATTGGCTTCCGAGACCCACACCCGCGGAAGAGAACGCCTGAACAAAAACTGAGAGCTTGAGCTCTCCTGAAGAGACAGAAGTTGCTAGGTAAACTGCCACTAATGGGTCCAATTGTGCACCACCATTGGCAACAACACCACGAACTTCGACCAGGGCAAAAAGCTGCTCCTGCCTGTGCTTCACCTGTTTTGCCAAGGACACAAATGCCGTAGCACCGAGTCTCCGCCCAACACAAAACGCCACCAGTGCACCAAGTCCCTGGGAAGTCATTGTGCTGGTTGTGATTGAGCTGAGAGAGAAGTTAAGCGCCCGGTTTACTATGATTTGACTTGATTTGAATGTACATATTGTATGTAGATGCACCCAGACACCAAATTATAGACTCCTAGTTGCGAGGGCTAGAAAACCGTAATTTACCCTTTCGGCAAATACGTAACGCGTC
>JAJMFO010000002.1:155677-210059 GCA_030574715.1 Xingzhongia strasburgensis
TTTCCCTTGGTTTTTTGTTTTTTCTCTCTCGTTCTTTACCGAGAATCCAAGGACAGCCAAAGTTTTTTTTCCCTTCTCTCAAGCTCGAGGCACGAACCACCACCCCAGCAAGACCACAACAAGCGGGAATTCCGATCCGCCTTTCAATTTCGTTGTCTCGCCCACACGCTAACACCAGTACCCCACTCTCTCTTTTGCACTGTTTATGCTATTTATTTAATACTGCTTTTTCCGTTGCTATTGTTTTACTCTTACTGCTATTACTACTGCTTCTGCTACTATTATCTTCATCGTCACTGTTACAAACCAGGAAAAGTGCTCTGAAAAGTAAAACTACCCATACTACACCACACTATGCTGTTCTCCAACTCTGAAATTACAACGGGTCCTGCTCACCAGCAAATGTCGTCTACTGCTCCGGAAATAGTCGCTGCTGGCTACATGTCTTCTACCAGCATGAACAACAGTCAGATCTCATCCAAAGTTGCGGAACCAAACCACCAGCACTCCAAAGATCCAGCCAATAAGCGTCATTTGGAAAGCTTCCCTTTCAACTTCCAATTTCAAGAAGTGGAAAAGGCCATTGCCAACTTCACCAAACATCAACCATTCAATCATCATTATGCTCCAAACGTCCATGTGAACAGAAACCATCATAATCACCACAACAGACATAACAATAATAACAGTAACAACAACAACGGCAACAATGGTAATGGCAATGGAAGATATCATCAAAACCATCAGCACCATCCACAACAGAACTTTGCCATGAATGCCCAGTTGAAGCAACAACAGCAACAACAATTCTTGAGCAATTCTGTTCAACAAATGAATCGTTACAACAACAACAAATCCATGAATGGCTTCAATCCAATCCAAGCCCAATCCATTCCTCAGCATCAGGTGCCAGCAATGCAACAAGTTCAGCAATTCACTCAAGCACAAGTTGTTCCACAACCTCAACAACAACCTCTTTACATGCAAACCCAATTTCATCCTCAACAACAAACAGCACCTGCACCTCAACAAATCATGGGTCACTCATTACCATCATTACCTCAAGTTCAATACAGCGCCAATGATGATTTGTTCCAACATGGTCATGGAATTCCTCAATTACAACATACTGATTTGATGAATCCATTGAGAAATACATCTCCAACTTTTGCTACGGCTCCAATCAGACCAGGATCAGTGACTACTACTACTTTTGGTGCACCATTGGAACAGATCAACTCTAACTCGTCATTTGGATTGAGTAATTCCGATTTGTTGAGTACTCCAATCACTGCATCTTCCACCAATGGAGATTATGTTGATAAGAAACTATCCTTGGATGATTCTACTGCTTATTTGGGTGATATTTGGGGTAATTCAAAGAGTTTGAGAAATTCCGCATCTGTTTGGGCATGAATTTGTTATTATTGTTTTGTTACAGTCCATTATTTTTTTCAGTTGATTGAATTTATTGTTCAAGAACTTTCTTGGTGATTTCGCCATATAAGGAAAAAGTTGTCATGCTTATTTCTTATTTTTTATTATTATGTTCATTTGATTTTGATTTGTTTTCGATTATCGTTTTTATAGAAAAGCTCTCAGATCAGGGATGCCCGGTCCAATGTGTTGTATGTCTGTGTTATTGTGTTGATGATTAGGTTGATTGGTTGTTTATTGTCAGAATATAATATAATATTTCAGAGAAAAAAAGGAAAAAAAAAGTTACAGAAAAGAAGAGAAATCCAGCATATATTCTAGACAATATAAAGGAAGAAAAAAAAAGTTTATTTGGTTGCGGTCTGCGTTGTTGTTTTAATCATTCATTCATATTTAAAGTCGTAATGGGGGGTTTTTCATTTTGTTTTTGGTTTATTTGTTGTCTACATTGATAAAGAAGAAAAAGTCGGATGGTGAATTCCACGTTAATTTTTTGTTTTAGGTTTAATGAGTCTCTGGCATTATTGGAGCAAAAATTTGTTTGTTGTGTTGGGAAGGAGTGGAAGCGAAAAGGGGACTAGGTATATGTGAGAAAAGCATACAGTGTCTATCTTGTTTTTTTGGTATATATGAATGTACGATCCGTTTGAGATTTGAAGAAATTTCTGTTTTTGTGTATGGTTCTATCTCTTGATGGAAAAAATTCAGTGAAATAAGAGAGCGATGTTCAAATGAACAGCGGAATAGAAGCTCATATAACATAAACAACAACATTGCTAATTTTCTAGTTGTAATTCACAACAAAATAATCTCACTAAACTTGCAAAGAATCGTTATCCCCTGAAAACTTTCAAACCCAAAAACAATACGCCATGATCATCCTAAATAATCAATTATTTGCCTGCTCAAGCTGTACTATTTCCCAACTAGGCCAAAGCTGTTCCCATATTGGTGCCAGATTAGTGTCAGTCCACAAAATATCAGAAGTCAAGATCAAGTCCCATATCTTTGAAAATGACTCCTTAGTTGGTTTCAATCTGATTATTACCAATGTCCCCAAGCACAAGAAAATGATCAAGCCATGTCTTCATTATGATAAGGAAATCTTGTTCAGGAACTCCTTGGAGGTTGATCTTGGAAAGAGTCTTGGAGATCGAATTTATATCCTTGAAGATGATACCCCAATTGATTTCCAGTATAGACCTGAATTGCCCTTGAGTCAAAACAAAGCTGCAGTCTCCATTGGGTTGTTTCCTAAAGGTGTGAAGTCAAAAGCCTTTCCACCTTTTGAGACCCGCACACATTCGCTCTCTCAGATTGATGATCGAGAGTTGGTACATACTGACCCTGTCATTATTCGTCCTTTACAGAAACCAAGGAAAGCTGGTCGTGAACCACCATTTGTGTTAGCAGACAAGGTGGAGAAAGGGGAGATTGAATACCCAGGGAAACATCTTCTTCATAGTATGTGGGATTTCCAAGCCATACAAAACCATTTCAATGAGGGGAACAGTACCTCTTTACATCCAATTTATGGTGTCGAGGATCCAATGAAGATTCCTGAACACAGGGTCTTCCGTGTACCTGAATTGGAACAGCCAAACAATGAATTCCTAAAGAACAAGAAGGAAGATCTGCAAGGGCATGAGTGCAAGTTAGGACATGGAATTAAAGGGCAGATTTTGCTTACTAGAGACGTGAAAGGTTCGATTGACAAATGTCTTGAAGAAATTTACGATGATTGCAATCTGATTCAAAAGACTGGTAATGATACCAACTCCAACCACGAGGCATTAAAATCTGCCACGGTCTCTGATATGCGCTTCTTATCTTTACATTAGCTCGTATGCAGCCGTTGAATCTTTATATAACGAGGCTTTGGATCAATGAACAACATGGGGTAAAAGATTTTTTGTAGTACTACATACATACATACAAAGTATAGCTCTTGACCGCTAATATCCGTGGCCGCTCTGTGAACAATAAAATTTGACACAAAAACGAAAACAAATATGCAAGCGGGAGGTATGGGGTTGAAGATGTACATAACGCACAAGACAAAATGCCAGCCTCAATAGAAGAAGAGAGAGTGCTAATCAGAGAATATTTGCTATAACAGATTTGCTAGAATTATGATTGTCACTCCGAGCGGGTTGAAGTTTGCCTGTGAGCAGTGCATTAGAGGTCATCGTTCAAATCGGTGTAATCATTTGAGCCAGATTAGCCCATTTACTAAGATGTTGTTGATTATCAGGGGACGGCCTAGATGGAAGGACGAGGTGTTTTACACTGAAGGTCGTTGCAACCATGAGGGGACGAAGAGGAGTAGAGAGGTTATTTTGATAAGTGCTGATATTGACATTGATAAAAATAGTGAGATTTGTGATCGTACTTTCATAGACAAAGTTCATTGCAAAGGAAAATGTTGTTACAACAAGGAAGTTCATGTTCTTGAAAATGACAATTTCAGATTGGTTGCACTCATAGATGGTGTTCCTGGGACGGGTTTAGAGGCACTCAGATTCATACCTCCTTCGTTAAGGGATAAATTCCTGATTAGTGAGTTGAAGTATATGTTTCCAGACCTTCCTGAAGAATTGAGAGTGGAGATGCGGAAGACAACTAGTAATATGATAAAACAAGAGCAGAGTGCATTACTAAACAGGCTGCAGACACCACTTTACCCAGGTGATTATTGTCCAAGATTGCAAAGTCGCATTGATCATACTCACCCACTAGATAAGGAAGGGGAAGAAGTTTTAGAATTTGCAAGCGATAGTGATACCGAAGATACCAGGCAAAAGAAGAAAACCAGATTAGAGTTCATCCCTGAACTTATCAATACTGGTGATGAACTGATTAAAAGTATACCAATTATCAGGCAGAGAACTTCCTCTATCCCTGTTCTGACATCAGAAACGATGGCTGAAGATTTTGCCAAAACATTCGATACTGGCACTGGACAACCTACTACTCTTTTGGATGAGCCTGAACTAGATATTGATATAGTTCTGGATGATATTCCAGATGTGAGTGACAATGAAGGTAATTCACCTCGAACTCCACCTGGCGGAGAGGAAGGAGAAGCTCATTCCGATCTAGCTATACATGTTATACCATCATCCAATGACGAGACAATCAAACATCAGTCAACCCATGACAGTTCAAGGTCGTTACGAAAGGCGGAGCCATCTACTTTGAAAGCACCTCCTGAAAAAAAAGATGATGATGATGATGATGGCACCCCGCTGGCTCTTGAGACCTCTGATATACAGAAACTATTAGATTTTATCAATTCAGATGATCTCCAACCTCAGACAGAACCAAGGAGCTGGTTGGAGACTGTATTGGAAGATGCCGAAAGTGCACCTTCTTCTAAGAGTCCCTACTAAACCAGCGGACCTTTCCATACGGGCAAACCAAAACCCTTCACAATGGATAGTCTATTTTGCTTATGCCTTTTTCAATGTCTATTCAAAAAAAATGAACGTTTACAATATAAGATATTGGATAGAAGTAGCAAAATGTATGTATGAAAATGATATATAAGATTCTAGAGCATGTAAAAACAATAACAGATCAGAATGAAGCAAAACAACAATTAAATAGGGTGTATAATACAGTATGAAAGTTCATCTTCTATGCGGAAAATTCTCTAAAGCACCCCATGACACTCATTGAACTCTGTTATAAACAGGAACTTGTTGACCATCTGGAATTGGATAAGTTTCATGATCAGTGGTGACTGGGTACTGAGCCAATTCATCATCGTTGAACTCTCTATTGACTGGGCGTGTAGTGGCATTGTTATTTGTGTTCATGTTGTTGTCATATTGCTGGTTTTGGTTGAGGGATTCTGAAGACTGGTAGACCAATGTGTCTTCACGTTCATTATCAATTGGTTGTTGTTCTTGTTCCAAGTTTGCATTCTTTTCAAGGTCGTTGGAGTTACCATAATTCTTGTCATATAGATAAAATCCTTGAGTGCTCCAGTCTCTGATGTATGGAGAGTTCTTGTGGTGGTATTTAGCGGCTGGATAGATGTCCCAGGCAAATATTAACCATAAGAACAAATACCAGAAGGCCAAAGCCCATTCGAATCCACCACTAGCACTGGCACTGCTGACAGCTTCAAAACAAATCGCGAGAACAAGGGCCACAACAACCCAAATGATCTTTAGCACCCCAGAGATTAAAAACTTGTTCCACTTCTTATGGCTCACATGAATCTTTTGATAGTTCTTGGCCATGCAAAAGTACTGTGCAATGACAAAGCACATGGAGACAAAGATACAGACAATAAACACCGCTAGCAATGAGTCGTGTGCGGTTTTGTAATTCTTAATGTTGAAGATGGACACCAATATAATGGCGATTTGACCACAAACCGCAAAGAACACGGCAATAAACAATAGATTGCGTTCCGTTTTTTTGAACCAGTACTGTAATCTCCCAGTCTTTCTAAGCCAGTATTCAAGAAGTAAAGTGAACCCATAAAAGACCCCCTGCCATGCCGCGCACGAGATGAAAAGCGGTTGTAGATTAGTGGCACCGATATAAGAGATGTATACCGGATCCTGGTAGAAACCCATGAAGGGATACATTGGCTCACCTTGAACGGCCCAGCAGATCAACATGGCGATGAGCATGCCGACCCATGGAATCATCCCGATGATGGGTATGAGAAAGTAGAAGTTTTTGAGGCCGAGCATGTTGGTTGGTGATGTTGTGGAATTAGTAGTAGTAGTAGTCAGTAGTATCAGTACTACTATTGTGGTTGGGGTGACAGGAGAGAGTGTGTGTTCTTGGAGACAATTGTGACAAACAAATGTGTTTATATCGGTTTGCTCATCGGGCTGAGTTTGCTGTCAAGCAATTTTGAAAATTTCAGCTAGGCCGTGCTTTTCAAGGCTTAAGCGCCCGAGGGCTATTCAAGTTTCAAAAACAAAAGTTACGTCATTTTGTGGGAAAGTATAATCTAACTCATTTTAGGCCAGCTTTTAGTGAACAGGTTGCTGCTATTGTCGTATCGATTGTCTAGAGTATGTGTGATAGCTCTCTGGAGAAACAGAATAAACAAGGCATAGATAGCGCCTCTAGTAACACCATTGATGATTGTGCAAAGCCCTTACTATTTTTACAACTTGTCACACGACAGCATGATCGGCATTCGGCAACACAGCCCCAGATCACATGTGGTCACATGACTCAAAAAACCAGCCCTTTTTGTTTTATTTTTTATTTTTCGCGTTGCTCTGGTGATATTTGTTATAAAAGTTGGCACGGATTATTTTTGTTTCCAAGCAGACGCGAAACTTTTAAGCATTAGCAGTGGTTATCGTGGAGAGCGGAAATATCAAGGCACAATGTCGCACAGAGGCACAGGGAACCCTAGCAGACGGAAGTCTGTGTTTGCCCCATCGATCAACAGCAACAAGAGCGAGAGCTCGGCACAGGCAATCGAGCTCGAAAGACTAGAGCAGGAGATAACATTGACCCTACAGGACATTGACAAATCGTTCGCCAAGTCACACAAGATCATCAACGACAAGCTCATACCCATTGTCAAGAAATATCATAACAGCTCCAAGAAGATTTGGTCCGGGGTCAACTTTTGGAAAACTTTTCTTGAGGCAAGTGCTAATGTTGAACTAAGAGGTTACGAGGAGGCCATCAAGACTCAGGATGATCTAGACAATGTGAACACTGACGGCATATACCAGCAACAACGGGGTACATCTTCCTCTTCCAATCCTGAACAGAGCGATGAGACCTTGAAGGATCTCAATGAACACATGAGTCCTATCAAAGTTGGAACATCTTCAGCTCCAAGAAACCACGATAATGATGTCCTTATGGAATCCACAAACCACACACAGCAACATTTCCAACAAAGATACAATGATAACCTCAATTCAAATGCCGTACCTGAAGAGGCGCCAGCAACAACAATGAATAGTTCTACTCCAAACAGACTGAAAGAAAATCCAATTATGCCACAAGTTCAAAAAACAAGCGTTGGATTTGATACTACAGATTCTATTCTACCCCCAATACCAGTCAGTGCTAACTTATCGAATACAAATGGTACAGATGTCAACCAAACAACACCAACTTTGCTAAGAACAAACTCCGAATCAAATCACAATAATAACGCAGAGGATAGACATTTTATCATGCATAACAACTTGGATACAACATATAAATTACAGGTATCACCAAAGAAATATAAAACATCACGTCCTGCAGTCAATTCAGTTACACCAAAGAGACAACCACCATCTAAAAAGAGAAAATCCATGATTGCTCAAAGATATGATTCTTCACCTTTTGATATAGAGACACCCAAGCTACAATCAGATGTTCATTTCAGTCCATTGAAGAATACTGTGGTCACCGAAGATAATGGATCCCCTAAAGAAAGAAGAAAATCAAATCAAAGACAAAGCATCAATCAAAATGATGATAATCTTACACAAAGATTTCCTCATACCCCTCGTTATGGAGCAGGAGGAGATTTGCTAAGAACACCTGCACAGATAGCACAAGTTGCCAATAGATTCAGTAATAATTTTCAAGACTCAACGAGTAATGATAGCCATACTAATAAGAACAATATTGATGATTCTGAGGAGTTTCCAAATATTTCCCCTCCGGTAACGTTGAATTTTGCAACGTCACAACCGAATATAAGGAAAACACCAGCAAGAGAGGCTGCTCATAATATTGTCAAGGATCTTCTTCATAATGTCAGCGGGATAAATGACTCAACTAATCAGGATTCTTTGTTTAATGAGAGTTCGAATGCGAATGACGTTGGGAAGGGAAATGTCTTGGAAGATGATTTTGACGCATTCATTGATGATAAAAGTGGTCAAAAGCAGACTGGAGAGGAAGAGTGGAGTGATGATGTTGATTAGAGCGGAGATCAATGAGATATTTGAGTGATATATTTGCAAAGTAGTTGTAAAAGTTTGTAAAATACGTATATAAGTACTCCATATCGGTACGCGCAGCAAAGACATAGATAGTAAAAAATTATCATGGGAAATAAGACACAACCCGAGAGCCATACATCCAATACATTTGCGGTTCTCGGATTTGTTCAGATAACGCTTCGGTATGGGGAACGCTATGTCTTCAAGTTTTGCTCCTGAATGTACTGCTGCCAAAAAGGAATACGATGCCTGTTTCAATGACTGGTACACGGAAAGTGAGTGCCATCCTTATCCTAGCAAAGAATTACTACTAACCGGATTAATCACAGAGTTCTTGAAGGGGAAAAGTTTATACAATGAGTGCGAGGATCTATGGTACGACTACAAAGCCTGCGTTGATCTCGCTCTAGCCAAGCAGGGTATATTGCCTATGCTAGAAGAGGCGAGAGAAGAAGCGCCTTTCGAGAAGGGTGGTGAACTACAACAAACCGTTGAGAAAAAATGAAGAAAGAGAGTAATGGATGATTCTTGTACATAGTGGTAAAACAAAAGGCCCAAACGGTCAATATACATAGAGTAAGTGCTGGACCCCGCAAAGCTACATGTATTCAGATTATTCATTCCTTTGTTTACTTATAAATACTAGTGTACACTCTAGAGTGTATGATGACACTCCTTCTCAATGCTATCCTATTATACACACCATGATTCACAAATCATACATCAGCAGCAACTTCCTTTTGAGAATGCTGCCTCATTCTATCAAAGTAAAGATTTGGATGAGTAACATGTTCATTCAAATTACCACCCATTTTAGTTTCGAGTACTTTTGTACAAGCATTAGTATATTCACTCTTTGTTGACATCTCTAATACTTGATTAACATCTTTTTCCTCCAGCCCCATATCTCTCAGCTTCATGGCCAATACATCAGAAGTTAAATCTCTATATGGGCAACCATGATGATCACCCTTTTGTGGTCTTGGTTTAGACAAGATAGTACGACAATCCCATGGCTTATAATTGATTCTACCACCTTCCATACCATATGCATGACGAATATTATATTTGTACTCTTTGTTGAACTTTTCCATGGAGATATTCTTGGTGAATTCTCTCGACCAGAATTGTAGAGCGTCTTCTAACCCAAGACCAATCCCTTTCAAGAATAATGATAGTTGCTGACGTGCAGTATACTTCAAATGATGATTGACTTTCAACCCATTCATCAAATTCTGACCACATAATGGCATTTGTGCCAAAACGTCTTTAGAGTCCACCGTGTTAGCGTTTATATCAGAGTATGAATCACCTGAACCATATTCATCAGCAGAATAGTTCAACGAATAACCAGCTGATAAATGTGTCAAAATTGGTAGGATTCTATCATCTTCATCCAAAGAGGGAAATGCATGTGATGTATTAATTAATGCAGAGGATAATTTTTCATTGAACTCATTCAATAAGAGCTGTAATTGTTGAAATTTTGGAATATACGCATCACCTTTGGATAGATAAATACAACGCTGTGATAAAAGATCTGTGACAAACTCAAACGGAATCTTGATAAATTCCTCTTGTTCAAAATATTTCTTTCTTTGTATCTCATCAGTAATATTCATCGAATATGCTAAAGAGGGCGCCACAGAATTGTATAGTTCTGTGGACATTGATTGTTTTTCCTCTTCAGAGATAAACTCCCAAGGTAAATTCAAGTTTTTGACAAACTGTTGTTGCTCAGAATTACTCAATTGATTGAATCTGATCTTGAACAATATAGACTCATTCTTCAGAAATTTATCTCTGAGTTCCTTAGATCTTGAAAAACATAACCTCAAAATGAAATGTGAATAGTAGTCCTTTTGTCTTTCCTTGTTTTGCTTTTCTGGATTAGATGAACTTAAAGGTAAAGTGGTTTGTAACATAGGGACAATGATCGACTCAATCTCTTTATAACCTTTGTTTCTAACCAAACAGGATTCGATCTCGTTCAACACTTTGATACGATCAATGGCCCACGTTTCGAACTCATCCAGCGTGATTTCACCAGCAGGAGGAAGGACGTAAAAAGTCAGTTTAGCATTGTTATACGCATTGCTCAAGTAAGAATCAGCGTTTGCGTTGGAGAGCACACCAGTTTCAAAGTTCTTACGTCCCGCTGTTCTTCTCTTTGTACTTCGGAACATTATGTCTCTCTCTTATGTTGGATTTCCAACCTCCACAAACGCCTTTATATCAGAGTTGAGGATATACAACGTGAGGACATACAACGAGTGTAAGGTAAACACAAGGCAAAATCTTTCGCGTGTTTCTGTCGCGTCGCGTACTTTAATTTGGCTAGGTCACGTGAACCTTAGAAGTAAAAACAAAGCCCCGGAACTGCTATTTGTGAGGTCGGAGCTTGCATGTCTCTCCTTATTAATCATGCATAAGCTATGCGCATTTTGAAACGCAAGGTTCACAGTTGCAGGGGGCAAAGAATTGATCTAGAAAAGAATGGGAAATGGTAAGTAGAAGACTTCTACGATTTGATGGTGTGAAGGTTGAGCTTTGAGGTTTGATTGAACGTAGCATTGGCTAACAACTTGTCTCTTAGCAGGGGTACTAGCTTCCTTTTCATTTTTGGATGGCTTTATGCTATATTTGTAAGGCAACTCACTAGTCACGAATTCTGCCAACAGAATCACAGATATCGGAATCGGAAACGGTGCAAGGTAAATGAATCTCTTTCTCAAGATGGCAGACCTTTCAACGATATACAGGTGTACACGGTAGTACTACATAGTCATAGCACCAACCACCTACTAGAAGGCTAGACTACTACCCTGTGAATTTTAGATTCTGCGCAATGTTTTATTTTGCGTTCTATCAAATGTGTAGCAGCTTGAACAACTTATGCGATGAGAAACGGTTTCAATGTCAGATTAAGGCTCATCGGGCTGGTCATTGTTTATATTGCCTAGCTAGCCAAATTCTGGTTGTTAGATCAGACTCCCCAAGGAACTCCAGCTTTTGCAGGCCATTTGATGGTAATAGTAAAAGTTGTCTGACGAGTACTAGTACCGAGTCGTGTTGAATCTATCAAGAGCACAGGTATGTAAAGCCTAAGGTGCTACTGATGATCCTAGCCTCAGCATGAATAGATTTCCACGTACAGTATTTGGCGGAGATAATCTGCTGAAAGCGAAGCTAAAATCAAAGTTCAAACGCGCAGAGAGCATGAACAAGGATGCCCCGTAAAATTGTATCAAGTATATGCTGAGGTTGAAACAAATTGTAAAGGTATCAGAACACAGAGAGAAAGAGTGTTCGTGTATCTTGACCGGAAGCACATACTAATTGATAACTGACGTTTCGTAGTTTTTGTTTCAACCTCAAGGTTAGCGGGTTCGGCAAAGCTGAAGCAGCGCCAGGCAAAAGAATCTTTGTTGTCGTCAGCGTACCTGTAGGCGGTGAAGCACAGAAACTCAACGGCGGTGGTGTGGAAAGTAGCCGAAAGCACGGGGAGATCGAGGATACAAACAAAATTTATGCGCTACAAGCGAAGGATTTAAGAAGGATCCAACATCTTACATGCATGCCTGTTATTAGGTTAAACAGTTCCTTTCACGTCTTATCAAGTTCTGTCTCTTTCTTTCCCATCGACACCCATCAGGCCATTCCAGAATTTGTAGAACCTCCCTTATGAATCACTTCCGAAAAATGCTGGTATGGCCTTCGGTTTCATGTTGCACGTTGTAGTGCTCCTAACAGATCTTACTTACCCTATTATAAGTAATCGTTACCAAGGCAACACTGAGAAAATTTGTGTTTCCGAATGCGAAGGGACGCCGAAATCATGTGAGACGGCGCTTTGAGATGCACAAAAGCGCGGATTTGCGCTTTATGGATAGCTGTGATTGGCCAGCAGGCGACGGCCGCGAAGGTGCGCACGCAGACCAAAAGGCCAAAATCCCAAAATGTAAAACGCTTGATCAAGGAAATTATTTCAAACTGCAGTTTTCTTCCTTCCTCAAAACAAAGAGGAAAACATCAAGTCTTTCCCAACTAACAAAGGAACCGCATTGGCGACAACCATCGCTCTCTTTCCCTATCCCGAGACTTCTATTTCCTAGTTGGCAATTCGTGTAACTTCCTTTTGAAACAGTTTGCCCGTTTAGGAAAATCCTTCATAAAAAAGAGCCGCTTCCCCTTTTGTTTTCACTTTCATCGTCATGTCCCTTCCGCCAATGAAAGCTTTAGATTCCACCTCC
The DNA here is from genome assembly GCA_030574715.1 of Xingzhongia strasburgensis. NCBI lineage: Eukaryota > Fungi > Ascomycota > Saccharomycetes > Phaffomycetales > Wickerhamomycetaceae > Xingzhongia > Xingzhongia strasburgensis. The sequence goes on from JAJMFO010000002.1 coordinate 168,306, forward strand.
CAGATCCCTCATGAGGACTCCAATGGCCAAGACGCCTCCTCTGCCGCTAACCAAGGTGGCTCTGTCCAAGACTCGCAATCCCATCAAAAGAACAACAGCATGAACAGCGCTCAGTTAGGCGGGAATTCTCTTGTTGGCGGTCAAGCATCAGCTTCCACTGCTACGGGCCAACAGGTTGATGATCCTTACAGATATTCTGCCCATCAACAAGCACCTTCTCAGTCACAACAGTACCCTTACTACAACTATCAACCAATGTATACTCAACAATTCCAGAACTATCCTTACTACCAATCATCTGTCCAGGCTGGGTCAAATCCATCTCAAGCTACTCAGTTGAATTCTGCTTACCCAGACTACTCCAACTACTCAAGAGCTAATTACCAAGGCTATGGTGGCGTTCCAGTTTACCAGAACCAAGTTATGTCTAATACTGCTGCTGCTGGAGGTGCTTCTGCTACTGGTAACTCTGGGAGTGTTTCTAATGGTGCTACTCCTGTCGCCGGCCAAACTGGTTCTGTTCCACCACAACCTAATCCAGCTACTGCTACAAGTGCTGCTACCGCTTCAGGAATTGGCCAGGTTCAACCAGTGGGATCAAGACCAAGAGTGACTACAACTATGTGGGAAGATGAGAAAACTTTATGTTATCAAGTTGAAGCCAATGGTGTTTCTGTTGTTAGAAGAGCTGACAATAATATGATCAATGGTACCAAGCTACTGAACGTTGCTCATATGACCAGAGGTAGAAGAGATGGTATTTTGAAGTCAGAAAAAGTTCGTGATGTGGTTAAGATTGGATCAATGCATTTGAAAGGTGTTTGGATTCCATTCGAACGAGCTTTAGCCATGGCCCAAAAAGAAGGTATAGTTGACTTACTATATCCTCTATTTGTTAGAGATATCAAACAAGTGATCCAACAAGGCTCTACCACTCAACCACAAGCCAATCCAGCTCAAAACTGGTATCAACAAGCTCAGCCTCAGATCAATCTACCACAACCAAGTTCTGCTCAATCCATCTCCACAAGCCAACCAAATAGCGTGAATACTCAGCCATCCCAGTCCACACAAGCTACACAGGCTAACACTGCAACAGGTAAGGTATCACCTTACATGACCCCAACGTCCATATCAAACTCTTCTATTGTCGATCAAAAACCTGCGGTTACTCAATCTAATCAACTTGCTCCTCAAGCTCAGCAACCCGTGCAACAACAACCACAACAGCAACAACCACAGCAACAGCAACAAGGCTATTATGGATACCCATATTATCCACAATATCAATATGCTTATGGCACTGCTGGTTCTACTACCGCTGGTGCAACCCCAGCTGCTGGTACCACTGCTGTTCAGGGTGGTCAAACCCAAAGTTCTTATCAATATCCACAGCAATATAACTATGGGTACATGCCTCAGTACCAGAACCAGCACTACGAGGAACCAAAGGATAAATGATTGGGTCGTGACCCTCATTTGATGTTTTTTCTCTCCAGTTTACCCTTTTTTATAACTCGTTGTTTTATCCTTCGTTCATCGAACCATTTTATCTTGCATGTTTCTGGTATAAAATCTTCAAATTCATTACATTGAAGAAGAGGAAAGGAAATGATTGTTTCTCAACTGCTTATATTTTGCTTGTATACTAAAAAATTGACTGGTTCTGTCTTTGCTTTTGTTTGTCCATCAACTATCAATTTCTGGTGTACAAAGTTCTTCAACCACGTTTCTGCCACCATGAGGTTTATGATGTTATATTTGCTTTTGAATCAGGATACTTTGTATTATATTAAACTCTATTACTATTTGTGTGTGCAATAGCTGGTGTCTTGGATCTTTTTCAGTCTATGACATTTTGCGCATGGCAATTAATCTAATGAATAGACTTCAGCCATCAAACACGCGTAAGATAAACCGATTTTGCGAATGCACCATGTAATATCAAGAGAGACGTGGCGGCACTACCCATAGCATTGTCTGCAGTGTTGTAGACCCTTAATCATAGAACTATGTATGTCCTGCGTTATGTACATCTAATCTCCAAATCGCGTACTCCATGCCGTAACGTTATGCAAAGAACGCAGGTGCGCGTTGGAGTTTTGAAAACCGGGCTATAAAAATGTTTGGGACGGGTCTTCCATTGCGTTTTGCATCACGCGGTTTTAAGTTACTTCTCCGTAGACCACATCTGCCTCCTTCAAAGCTTCACCTGCCTCAAGACTCAAGAGTCAAAAGGGCCGAGCAAGCGTCTTGGTTTCCTTGTGACGGATAAAACTTAGGGTTATGCGATACCTTAGAGGTTAGAGTAGCTCGATCCCCAAAATGAATATTTTCTTGTCGCGGGATTAAGCAGCTTTTGAGGGTCCCCTACATCTAAACGACAGTACCCGTGCAACTACTACCAGCGATCGAAATCAACGAATATGTTGTTAGTATATAATTCTATAAGATACCCCTAAACCAAACCGAGAATAAACAAAATACTAGTAAAAAATACGCCCTTTAAACCTTGATCAAAAGAAAAGCCAAGAGACAAAAAAAGTTGAAAAAATCTATATATAACATCGCTCATGATTATCTATCCATAGCTAGTAAAAATAGTTTCAATCCAGTAAAAATCATAATCATCATCATTTCTTAGACCTCGATATACAAATCTTTGAATTATCCAGGTTCATCATTTAATTATCAACACTTGGTAGATCCAGACTTCTAATACTTGGAAGAGTAACAGATGGAGTTGATGCATTCATTTTTGGACTTTGTAGTGGTGTAGTCAATGGAGTCTCACTGAAGTGGAACATCGGTGGAGAGTTTGGTCTTGATTTCTTGTTGACGTGTTCACTGGATTCATCAAAACTGGCCAATGTCACTGACGAATGAGATGGTCTCAATGACGATGGCACCGCAGCAGGTGGGTTTATTGGTGTCATTCTTTTCAGATTTGACAAGGCATTCAACGAAGAATGATGCGTAGCGCCGTTAGCGTTAGCACCCAATGAGCATAACGATGATGAAGAGTTTGATTTGGATGACATAGCACTCAAATTCGTAGAGGAGTTGTTTGCAGTAGAGAACAATGAAGATGTTTGGAAAGATTGAGAAGAGGAAGATTTCAAAATCTTTGGAGGAGACTGAATATTTGGAAGTAATATCTGTTTGCTAGACTGGAATAATGAGCCAGAAGGATTGAAGGGTAGTTGATGTTCCGGAGAGGCATTCTGTGGTTGTAATTGTGGTAAAGGTTGGGCCTGTGCAGGTGCAGGAACAAAATGTGGAGCACGAATGCTTTGTGGTTGGGGTGCCAAAGGTTGAAGTGAGACCTGATGTGGAGGTGGTGGAGGCATGGTAGGTGGCATTTGGTAGTATTGACCATCTGCAGCTTGTTGGATAGGCATAGGCTGCACATAGTAAGTGACAGGTTGATTCACGTACTGACTTTGACCACCTTTCCCAGACTTCTTCACTCTTGTGTTCGAGTGGATTCTTGTGTGTCTTGTTAGTTCGTCACTTCTGCTGAACTTCTTGGAGCAGAAAGAACACTGAAATGGTTTTTCACCTGTATGAATTCTCATGTGTCTGGTCTGATGCTCCAATCTGTGAAAGGCCTTGTTGCACACTCCACAGGCATATGGACGACTGAGATCATCAGTTTTAGATGTTGTAGGTTTGGAAGCAGCTTTATCCTGCTCTTCTGCGGTCATAGCTTTGAAGTATTTGGGATTCGGGAGTATAAAAAGGGGGCAAGACAATTCTATAGAAAAAATCAGGCAGGATTTAAGCTCACCTTTAAGTATCATTTGGGAAAAATCTCTCCGTCTTTTCGGAAAAACTTTTTCGACTCTCCCTGTCCGCAAAAGGAAATCTCAGCTGGAGAAAAGCATGCAGACCGGAAAAAACCCGTAAAAGAATGTCATGCAAACCTGTACAAATACATAGCGGACACAGGAGTGACATATTCAGGCGATTAGGTATGGAACGCTAACCGACAAATAGCCTACGCTATTATTATTAGAAGCTCAAATCTTAGTTTTATTGCTAAACTCATACTTGGTGCACTCCGCTACAGTGGTCCGGTACCCCATGTCAGCTACTGAGTGGGAGCCCTAATAGTGGTAGCACTTCTAGTGTGTCTACCAAGGCCTAAATAAGATTCGCAGAGGCGGAATAATTAGTAGTAGAGCCACCTAGTATTTTGCTTGTATCTACCATGCTTTGTTTTTGGCTTAGCCAGTTTTATGGACTGGTAGAATTTCTTCCGGACGGAACGATTGTAATGGTTCCATGTATGACCCCATCCCCCCAGACTTTTGTGTTTAATCCCAGAATCCAGACATGCGACTTTGCGGGTTTTCTGTATTCCAATTTCCCCAGCGTGCATAATAATTATTCCGCGATTCTACAGCGTCTCCGTGGGGCTAAGCGTCTAGGGTATTTTTTACACGATGGAGCACTTCGGGTAGACCATTTCCTCAAAATAACTGGACACAATGCGCATTCCTCTTAACCGTGTACATGACCTCATAGCTATATACACACTCACCCCAGCTTGCAGCGTCTTTACCCCGGCCTCGTGGGAGCATTTGTATCCGGTACCCCAGCCCTAAAAGAATCCCACGAAATCGTACAGTGCCCGGATTAATTAACCGTCCATAGCGCATATAGGAGTTAGATGAGAGACACGATAGAAGATTTGAATTAAATGGAATAAAAAGTGAGCAAAAGGTTGAGTGGAATGAACATATAGATCCAGGGGCTACACTTAGTTGACATTAATTATTCAGTTGACCTCTCTAGTATACAATTTTTTTACATGTTCGCAGGTTAATCACAGTTCCCCCAGTTCACGCTCTGTATACGTATGTACGATGTTGTAGGTAGTCATTTCTGATTTTCGATCAAGATTCAAAACTCTTTAGGGCTAAATAGCCTATTTCACGCTCCTCCACATTCGCATCCGATCTCCTCCATACTAATTATTCGTAACGATGCTATTCCCCATCGTCTTGCCTGAAAACTCTGCAAGTCTCTGCCATTCGTCATTCTCTTCCATTGATCCTTTGTGATCTGGTTATTCTCTCCGCGTAAATTTCACTTAGAATGGAATCAAACCGACCAATTGAATGGCTTGTTGCTTTAACTGATGATATACGTTAACCAATGCTGCTGGAACTCTTCCGGAATTCATCAAGACATCGGCCTGATAAATGGAACTATCAAAGACACCTTTCGTATGCTTGGATTGCCTATATCTGAGTTTGATGAAGATGGCATATTGTACCAACAAAACGATTGAAACCAAAGCCAATTTGAAATTGGAAATAAGATAGTAAAGAATGAAAGGAGAGGTGATCACCTGGTTCACCAAAATGAAGACTTCAGAGTTGGTGGCCAGAATTAACGACTGCTCATTGTATTGTGTGATAAAGGCATTGATCTTTGTCGCTAAAGCTTCCTTAGTTGGCTTGGTGACATTTGGCAAGATTGGCAAGAAGTAGTTTTTGAAATAGTTCAACGTGTGGAAGGTTGAAAAAATAATGAAAGGATATAGTCCACCAGAAACAATTTTGGTATTGGAGACAAAGTACCAAGTGACAGCCAGCGACAAGTATTGAAAGTTATCATTGTTTTTGATGTTAGCTAGGTTGAAAAAACTCAAAGCTTTGGATGATTTGAACACCTGAAGAATTACAATCAGGTAAGTTGTGATGATTGATAGTAAAGCATAGTTGTAATACTTTTGAGATAACCTTTGCGAAAACACCGAGAAGAGGAGATAGAGCAGGGTATTCACGATCGTAGAGACATGGCCCAAAAACCAAAAGAATTGCGGCGTCTATTATGTGTTAGTTGAACTGAACTAAATCATCTCGCCATCGGATAAGACTCTATCGAGAGGGAGAACTATAAAACGACAGCGAGGCAACAACGATTGATACTCACGGTCAGTCTTGGCTTTACAAGCTGAAGGAATGCATTGAAGGAAGTAACAGTCTGCGGAGCACCGGCCATTTTGGAGAGAATGTTTATGCTTTAATTTGTGCTTTTTGATGGAAATCCTGGGGTTTTGTGCTGTTGTGCTTTTAGCGAACGACAATCAGAGTTTATCTTGAAAACCGAAAACAAAAGAAATTTCCTCAAAGTTCAACGGCGTGTGGCGCGCTGAGAAGAAAACTTTTATGAAAACGCGATAACAGTACCAGAATTTCCGTAATGGGCACTCTATAAATCGTTGCCCTGGTGATGATTAACAGATACCGGAATAGGAAATATTACTTTTTTCAGCGATTGATGTTTTTTTTCTCTTTGGTTTTTTTATTTTTTTCATTTCCGCGAGTGTTTCGTGTAAACAAAACAAAACAAAAAAAAAGTGGAAAACGACTTGTAAAAAACAACCTATTCTCACCAATTCGCAACCAAGCTAGGCATACAAAAGGACAGGACAACTCACAGACACAATGAGAGAAATCGTGAGTTACCATTTGTTGAAATTGGTGCTCGTTACTGGTGTTTGTGCTTCGCACGGTGACTTGAGGTGATGCTCAGATCTCCTGGCGCGTAAACATTCCAGAGTGTAAAGTACACACGCAACAGCACAACAAGGATGTGTTTTGGCGTTTTGAGAGTACATTATACTAACAATGTTCTTTAGATTCACTTATCCGCTGGTCAATGTGGTAACCAAATTGTAAGTAGTGGTGTCGTCACTGGGTTTGAGCTCTGTAGCTCGTGGTTTGTTTACATTTTCTCAGAGGCAAATCAAATTTCCCAAAAATAAGATCTGTGACAAACTACTAGTAAATATACCAAGGATCACATGATACTAACATGCTTTCTAGGGTGCCGCTTTCTGGGAAACAATTTGTGGTGAACATGGATTAGATTCCAACGGTAATTATCATGGTACCGAAGAAATCCAAAGAGCTAAACTAAACGTGTATTTCAATGAAGCTTCCTCTGGTAAATACGTGCCACGTTCTGTGAACGTTGATTTAGAGCCAGGTACTATCGATGCTGTGAAAACTTCTAAGATCGGTAACCTTTTCAGACCAGATAACTTCATCTATGGTCAATCTTCCGCTGGTAACGTGTGGGCTAAAGGTCATTACACTGAAGGTGCTGAATTAGTTGACTCAGTTATGGATATTGTTAGAAGAGAAGCTGAAGGCTGTGATTCTTTACAAGGTTTCCAAATCACTCATTCTTTAGGTGGTGGTACTGGTTCTGGTATGGGTACTTTATTGATCAGTAAAATTAGAGAAGAATTCCCAGATAGAATGATGGCTACCTTCTCTGTTGTTCCATCTCCAAAGACAAGTGACACTGTTGTTGAACCATATAACGCTACTCTATCCATCCATCAATTGGTCGAAAACTCGGATGAAACATTCTGTATTGACAATGAAGCTTTATACGATATCTGTATGAAGACTTTAAAATTAAGTCAACCATCTTATGGTGATTTGAACTATTTAGTCAGTTCTGTTATGTCTGGTGTCACCACTTCTCTACGTTATCCAGGTCAATTGAACTCCGATTTGAGAAAATTGGCTGTTAACTTGGTTCCTTTCCCAAGATTACACTTCTTTATGGTTGGTTATGCTCCATTAACCTCTTTAGGTTCTAAAGATTTCAGATCTTTGAGTGTTCCAGAATTGACTCAACAAATGTTTGATGCCAAGAACATGATGGCTGCTTCTGACCCAAGAAATGGTAGATACTTGACTGTTGCTGCTTTCTTCAGAGGTAAAGTTTCTGTCAAGGAAGTTGAAGATGAAATGTACAAAGTTCAAACCAAAAACTCTTCCTATTTCGTTGAATGGATTCCAAACAATGTTCAAACCGCTGTTTGTTCTGTTGCTCCAAAAGATTTGGACATGTCTGCTACCTTCATTGGTAACTCCACTTCCATCCAGGAATTATTCAAGAGAGTTGGTGATCAATTCAGTGCCATGTTTAGAAAGAAAGCTTTCTTACATTGGTACACTTCAGAAGGTATGGATGAAATGGAATTTACTGAAGCTGAATCTAACATGAACGATTTGGTCAGTGAATATCAACAATACCAAGATGCTACCATTGAAGATGATGAAGAATTGGAATTTGCTGATCAACAATCTCTTGATGAAGTTCTCGAGTAAAGATCTTGAACTCTAAAAAATCTCTCATGATACCCCTTCTAATGACATGTTTATTACTCCAACACCATCAGACCCAATGAAATTGGAGAGACTTGATCCAATCAACTACATCCCCACCAGATACACCTTTTTACAAATCCTGTTTTGTTATTGTGAAGCTGCTATGTTCTGATAATCAACTTTTTTGTTCAAGTGCTTTATACCTTCCCCCTTTTTTTATCAATTTGCTTTATTTTTATACTCCGTCTCCCTTTTTTTTTAAGTGTTTAGGTCTGAATTTATCACGGTAATCGTATACAAGAAACCTCAAAACAATCAGCTCAAGAATCTAGGTTATTGTTTGTAGATGCTAGTTGTTGTTGTCGCCTTGAGATGAGTGTCCGGAGATTGCCGATTTCGGAAACAAATTGCGCAGCGAAGAGCGGTATTTAGTCCGGATCAGGCTTCAAGCATACCAGATAACGAAACCCTTTCCATTTTACTTAAAGCGCTGAACTAAACTGAAAACGATTGTCTCACTCTCTCCCAACTCCTTTTCAATTTATACTTGGGCAACAACAAGATGACACAAACCGAAAGTGATAACTTGATTGATCCAAGTGCCCTTGAGGATCCTACTTTTTCATCCCCGGGGTTAGCTGCTAGAGATGTTCTTGATAATGTTGATAGTATTGACAAATTAACAAGTACGAGTCATACTACTAGTTATGGTGCTATTGATCCTGGGACTTCAAGCTCAAGTGATATTGAAGCCCAGAGTGATGATTCAAGTGGTGAAATTACTCCTTCTCAATTATTCTTGATTGTTTGTTCATTATATGTTGGATCTTTTATTTCAGCATTGAATACCACTGTTGTTACCACTTTATTATCTACAATTGCCTCAGATGTTAATGCTGTATCGAAGATGTCGTGGATTGCCACTTCTTATCTGTTATCATGTGCAGCATTCCAACCTTTATATGGTAAGGTATCAGATATCTTTGGAAGAAAGCCTATGCTTTTATGTGCCCACTTCTTTTTCATTATTGGATGTATGATGACTGGATATTCAAAGAGTTTATTAGGATTATCCGTTGGAAGATTCATTACAGGGATTGGTGGTGGAGGATTGACTACATTAGGTGTGATTACCGTTTCTGATTTAATCCCATTGCGTAAAAGAGGTGTTTATCAAGGGTTTGGAAATATTGCTTATGGTTTAGGTGCAGCATCTGGTGGTATTTGGGGTGCTTTGTTCCAAAAGACTATGGGATGGCAATATGCCTTTTATAGTCAAGTTCCTATTTCTATGCTAGGTATGTTTTTGATTTGGAAGAATTTGAATTTACCAAAAGGAGCAGTTGGAAATGGTATGCAAGGTTCAAAGATGGATAAGTTGAAGAAAGTTGATTTTGTTGGTGCTTTCTTTTTGGTGTCAATGTTGCTAGGATTTATGTCCTTGGTTTCATTTAGTGGTCATGAAATTGAAATCGGTGGTGTTGGGTTCTATCTCTTGGTCTCATTTGTCGTGATTACTTTGGCTGCTTTCATCTATGTTGAGTTATACGTTTCCCAGATCCCGGTTCTTCCAGTTAGATTGATGGCTATCCAGACTGTGTGGTCTTCAAGTTTAGTTAATTGGTTCATGTCGATGGCTGTGTTCACCTATATGTTTTATGTTCCAGTTTTGTGGTCTTCCGTTTTAGCATTGACGCCCACTGAGGTTGGACTGAGAACAATCAGTAATTTTGTTGGTGTTTCTCTTGGTTCTTTTGCCTCAGGGTTGTACATGAAGCACACCGGTAAGTACAAGACCCTTTTAGTGCTTGGCCAATTCTTTGCTATTTTGGGTATCAGCTCACTTTACATGATGACTAGGGATACCTCAAACCTTGTGCAGTACTTTATTCTAGCCATTCCAGGTGCTGCTTATGCTTCTGTGCTAACAATCACATTACTTTCACTAATCGCAGCAGTCCCACTAGAACACCAGGCCGCTACGACGTCTATTCAATATGCCTTCAGATCAACTGGTTCCACCATTGGTGTCTCCATTGCCAGTTTTGTTTTCCAGAGATCTCTGCAAAGTCAGTTGAACAAGAGACTCTTTGATATCCCATCAGACTACACAAAGGAACAAATCAAGGAGATCATATCCAAGTCTCTGAACTCTGCCGAGTATACATGGAAGGCACCTGAAGTGTTCAGAGGTGCCATTATTGACAGTTATGACATTGGGTCCCATAGTGCATTGTTCTTTGCCGTCATCACTGTCATATTAGGATGGATCTGTTGTTGGTTCATCAAGGAACACCATTTGCATACGACAGTGAATAGAAAGTAGGTGATATGATATATATTATATATAGACTGGGACTGAAGAGTATACGTGATTTTATCTGACCTGATGATGTATGTAGCTAAGAGTCTTGCCAGCACCGGCCATTTCCATGGATTTCTGACACCACTGGTGCTGGAAAAGGGACTCGATTTAACTGATTTCGACTCCAACCGATCTCCAACTGCCGTTTTCCAACCCCTGAAGATCTTTCTGTGACTTTCGAGACCATCCAGGACGAGGTCTTTATGGGATAATGAGCCGAATCAAAATGCTATTTCAAATTAGACGAGAAGACACACAGGCATACTCTTTTATATTCTCCCGTAGCTGTACTACATTATTCCGAGCTTAGAGCATAGTGTTCTCTCTCTGATTTTGGTGATTAATTGGTTTATTTGACAATTTATAAATGCTTTGTTCCAAGACGCAAGCTTGGTTTCGCTTCTAAAATATGAGCGACACCGTGCCGCCAACTTGAAACAGACGAGAAGAGTTTTGGAGCTACGTGCCTGTTCATAACAATGCCCAATTAGCCAATCAAGAGCCCCACACAACTGCCTTTTCTATATAAATCACCTACAAATATCCTGAAATAATCTCGAGGATCATCCATCTCATCGGTGTTTAAAAAACACTTTCAACATCATCTTTTGAAGATCAAAAGCTTTTAGAAATCTCATGAAAGGCTCCGTTATGTCAGAAACACAAGATATAGTGGGGAGTCCCAAAGAGCTCCAACCACAACAACAACAATCTAAGAAGTCCAAAAAGAAGAATGGGAAACCACCAGTGAATATAACTCCAGAATTCATTGCTGAACAACGAGCAAAGAGAGAAGCTGCTAAAAAGGCGAAAAGGGATGCATTGATTGCCTCAGGAATAGATCCTGATCAGGTTGATATTCCTGCTGATTTGAGATTTATTTCCCGTCCAATGCTGGCTTTGCCCAGGGATGATGATCAAGAGATTGAAGGACTGAACGTTTCTATTATGACTTATAATGTCTTAGCACAGGCTTTAATTAGAAGAAAGTTGTTTCCAACAAGTGGGAATGCAGTGAAATGGTTTAAGAGATCACAAGTGTTATTGAATGAGTTTAAGCATTACAATAGTGATATCTTGTTGTTACAAGAAGTCGATTGGGTTCAGTATAATTCATTTTGGAAAGCTGAATTGGGCAAATTAGGATATGACTCGCAGTATAATAGATGGGGTGAAAAAAATCATGGGATTGCTATTTTCTACAAAAGCCAAATGTTTGAGATGACTGATAGAATGTCTATTGATTATGATAAGGAGACTTCAGGTGATATCTTACCAAGAACTGTGACTAAGAATGTTGGTTTGATTTTAGCTTTGAAATTCAAGACTAAGTTGATCCAAGATAGATTCCCTCAAACAAAGAAGAAAGGTGTACTGATTGGTACTACTCATTTATTTTGGCATCCATTTGGGACTTATGAAAGAACAAGACAAACTTATATCATCTTGAAGAAATTCCAAGAATTTAGGGAAAGAGTAAAAATCTTACAAGGTGAAGATAATAATGAATGGTTTACTTTCTTTGGGGGAGATTTCAATTCTCAACCATATGATTCACCATATCTTTCTATCACTTCTAAGCCTATTCATTATGATTCTCGTTGTCAAAAAGTCATTGAATGTTCAACATCATTCCAATTTTCTAAATTAAGAGAAGGTATAGAAGATGAAGATGAAGAAGGTGGTAACATTGAGAAATTTGGAGAAAATCAACCAAAGGATCCCGTTCCTGATGAGTTTGAAGCCACTGAGGAACAAAAATTGATTGTAAAACAAATGGAAGATTTACATAATTCTTTACCAATGAGAGCTATTTCGTTATATTCCGTTGGATATAACCAGGTTCATCCTGAAAATTCTGGTTTGGATAATGATAAAAACGAACCTGAGATCTCCAATTGGGCTCATGCATGGAGAGGATTACTTGATTATATCTTTTATATTACAGATTGGGATTTGAAATCATCTTCAGAAGTGAAAAATGCTGAAGAATTCGAAAAAATCAGTAATGTTAAGATCAAATCGTTATTGAGAATGCCTCCAGCAAGTGAAATGACTAAACATGGACAACCACATGAGGGGGAATACCCAAGTGATCATCTATGTATGATTGCAGATGTAATATTAAAAATGTAAATAGAAATACATACACTTGAAATATTTTAAATCAAACAGATTTCAATTCATGTATGTAGTATATACAATTAATCAAAAGATGAAAACCTGATCATCACCTTTTGATGGCATCTTGGCTTGCTTGAAACCCAAGTCTGAAGTTATATCAATCATTAGTTTATTTAAACCTTTTGGACCACAAACCAATATTCTTGAATCATCAGATGGAGGAGGTAAATATTTTTCCACCATTTCCCTTGTGACATAACCAACATCACCTTCCCAATCTTGTAGAGGATAAGTTAGAGTGTAATGGACTTCGAAGTTTGGATATTTGGATGCAACTTCATCTAATTCTTCCTTCAAAAGGATATCATTTTCAGTTTCATTAGCATAGATTAGAGAGATTTTGGTGAAATCTTCAGGAGTGGTGGTGACTTCACTCAACACTTGTAAAATAGGAGTAATACCAGATCCACCAGCAACGATACCTAACTCTTTAACATGATTTGTAGCATAGTTGAATCTCCCAACTGGACCTCTAAATTTCAATTTCTGACCAGTACTTAAACCTGCAAAGAATTTGGAAACATCACCATCAGGGTATGATTTCACCAAGATATCAAAGGCACCTTGTTCAAGTTTGGATGAGATTGGTGTATAATAACGGATGGAATCATTCACTTTCACCGCGAGATGATGACCAACTGGTACATCCAATGTTTCTGATTCTCTAAGTAACTCAAAACGATAGATAGCAGTGTTCTTACTGATGATTGTCTTATCAATGAGTTCTAGGTCTGTCCAATTCTCCTTGTGTAAAGAACTTCTCTTGGCCAGAGCTTCATACACTCTAAAAGCCAAGAACAAAGCCAATGCTGGGAAAGCGTACAATACATATGTTTCTTCACTGAGGTAGTATATGATGAGGATCCCTACTGTGAGCAGCCCGACTGGGATGTAGATCCCGTGGATGGGTTCTTTGAGCATCTCTGCTCCGGATTTCGCCTGCTGTGACATTGTGGAATCCTGGGTTGTCAGTGAGAGAGGAAAGTGTTGATGTTTTGATATTTTTCACTTTTTGATTTGGGCTTTCGGATATAGACCCGAGAAAACAATTAATTAGTAATTATACTCAGCTACAGGCAAGTTTTCAGGTTCAACATTTCTATAACAAACACGAGTAAAATCTATACAAAAACCCACCATAGGGATCCCATTCTTCTATTCATCAGCATCGACAATCCCATTCTTGATGGCCCATTGCTTGGAGCCCAAAAACACACCATGAGGATCTTGTTCTCTTCTCACTTTTTTGAAACTTTCTAAATCTTTACCAAACCATTCCTTGTTCTTCAGGGCAAAACCTTTCATTTCACCATCGTAGTATTCATGGTCAGCTTTCACTTCGGCACCCTGTGCCCATTCCACGCTTCCAATGAAATTCTTGGCCCAATGAGGTTTCCCACCAGCAGCACCCATTGTTTCTTCAAAAATTTTGTACCATTTCCCAATTGGAGAATTGGTGCCAAATGGTCTGTACATAGTGGCATTGATGTACAGAGTGAGCTGTGAGTTGGTAACGTCAGACAATGGAGCATAGTTCAATTTTGGAGTACCATCCATGAAGGGGCGCAAATTGTTACCCCTGATTGGGCCAGGAGACACTGGGGTACGACCTTCAAGATCAGGCGTGTTGTCTGCCTCTTCGGTACATGTGGTATTAGAGCAACGAACTTCAATTGGGACGTGGACGTAGTAATCGTGGTTTGCAGCAGCAACGTTGATTGAATGTTCCAAGCTTCTCAAAATCTCAGGTCCGTTATCCAATGGAGCAGCCCATTCATTCACAAATTGTGAGAACAGACAATCCATGTTCAAACCTTCAACAGAGGTCTGTACTGCAACGGCACCATCTCCCACGGTCTCAACATTCCCGAATTGACGACTGAAAACAAATTTCTCCACGTAGGGCGTGAATGGAGGATAAATATTCACAGCAACCCATAACAAAGTCTCATAAAACAATCTCCCGAAACGAGTCCCCCACCATGAACCTCTAGGAGCAGACAATGGTTCTTCAGTTTTTTGTCCTCTCCATAAGACACACTTTTTAGCGTAAGGGTACCACCACACTCTGATATACTCGGAGCTCACCCATAGAGACTCCCATTTTTCCAGCAATGTGTCAAAATTGATCACTTCTTCAGATGATTTGATCTGGAATGCTGGAACAGCACGTATAGTGGCCTTGACAATGATACCAATCTTCCCCAAAGACAACAATGCAGCTCTGAAGACATCTTGACTTGTCTTTGAATCACAGAATACAACTTCACCATCACCGTTCACAACGGTCAGATTCACAATCTGTTGCGAAACAAGACCGTGGTATGGCGATGCCCCATGTGTCCCCGTAGAGATGATCCCAGCCATACTCTGTTCACTGATGGACCCGAGATTTTGGATCGCGAGTCCGTTCTTCTCCAAGTATTCACTGAGTTGGTACACTCTCATCCCAGCCTCCACTGTCACGTCCGTGTATAGTCCGCTCTCGTGCTCTTTCACATCTAAAACTCGGTTATACTTGTCCAAATTCACCAACCAGTCATCCGTCATCACAAGATCAGAGGGAGAATGGCCCGACCCGACGGTCAGCAGCGTGTGGCCTTCGTCGCGAGCCCTCTTCACGAGCTCGACAACCTGCTCCAAAGTCTCTGGTTGAAAATATAGCTGTGGTCTGCAGCTGTGGATGCCTGCCCAGTTTGCAAACACGTGGTTCCTCTTCCCGAGCCCGACGACAGACATTTTCCTCTCCAGTAATATTATTCCACCTTATCGTCAAACATCAACATTTCCGCTTTTAATTCACTTTAACACACCATTTTGGATCGAAAAACACCACCGGGCAGTGCGACTTAACCCTAAAAAGAGCGTGTCTTAACCACGTAGACATACATAAAACTCTGGTAAAGTAAACAAACAAACAGACATCTCAAAGTCGTAAACAAACAAACAGGCAGACACAAACGCCCACAATAATGGCCGGGCTTGAGTTCACACGCTACAAGGTGGAGCGCAGAAAGCCCAGCAAGGCGAACTGGCTGGAGTCCTGGAGACAGAGGAAAGACAAAGCCAAGAGAGACGAGCAGGACAAGAACAAGAAATTTGTCCCAGAAGATGAGCTCTACACCAAGATAGGCTCCTCCATGATGTACAACGACACTGCCATGGACTCCCTGTACTACAGCTGGGACACTCTACTCCCTCCAAACATACTGGATATCACAGCCTTGCAAAGTCCCAAAGTGCACACTCTCAAACAGCTCTGTGCCATGAAGATCGCTGAGAACTCCACGCTTATCAACAAGTCACTCTTACAAACGGGCTCCTGGTCTATCTGGCATCCCGTGTGGGAACACGTCTGTCTCATGAGAAGGGATACGTTCCACCTATTCACACTGTTTGCATCCGTCTTCTCCCAGGAATTAAACTTCCAATGCCATCAAAACATTTCAAACTATACTCTTCATAAGAAAAACGTGGTACTCAAATCCACACTCCCACTAGCCACAAACCACAGAGTCGAGCGTCTTTTCTCAAACATTGACACATCTTCACTTATCCAAAGACTCAACTCTTGCTCTTTTCAACATTTACTCATCTTAGAAATATCCAGGGAAATACCTTACACTGATCTCATCTCCTTGACAAATTTACAGAACCTGACTTCTTTGAAAATCGCATACTCAAATCAACTCCCAGATACTGTCATCTCGCAATGGTGTATATCGTTCAAGGAAAATAAATGGCAGAAACTACAGCTACTCTCATTACCATACATTCCACAACACTCTTTAATCAAATTACAATCCCTTGCAGGTCAATATTCATTTCTCTCATATATCGAAGTACAATCAAGAGTCATCTTCAACACAGATAAAGAATGGTCAGATATTGATTTATCTAATTGGGAAATTTTAGACCAATCATCACTAGAAGGAATCCCATGGGGGCTTAAAACTCAGATCATACTAAGGAATCATAAGATCGAAGAGTATACAATCTTCCCTGATCAGCAAACCAAATGGATTGATATCAATGTCGTTAAACATCAATATGATCCAAAGTTGAGACTCATAGAATCAGAATATGACAAGTTATGGAATACAAGGGAATTCGTTGGATATACAAAAGCTATAATATTGAAGAAAAAACCTTTGCGAAATCAAATCAAAAGACAACCTAAGCGTCAAATTCAAACTAAAAGAGTGATACCAAACAAGAAGTTGAAAGTAAGGAGTATGAACAAATTCTTCGACTTGAGTTAGCCAATAATCATATACAAGATCCCAATACAAATCATCCATATAGTTTTAGAATTCGTTTATTCAAGCACCCATGGTAAATCATTAGACAATCAATAAAAAAAGGAATAAGAGTAGGAAAAAATTATAAAAAAGACTTCAAATAAAACTCAGCAAAACCAACACACACGCAGACTCATCGACTGGAAATAAAGATAATAATATGAATCAATAAAAGGTCGCCAAAAGAGATCAATTCAAGCTTTTTTTAGGGGTATTAAATGAGGATATACATATATATTCTCTTTTTTTCAGTTTCGGTTAATCTCTTTCAAAATGACCTTTCATGATATCGATATTCATCTTTTCTAATATTCTTCACCATCTTCTGGATCAACAGAGTCTGCACCAACTTCTTCGTAATCTCTCTCTAAAGCTGCCAAATCTTCTCTAGCTTCAGTAAACTCACCTTCTTCCATACCTTCACCAACATACCAATGAACAAATGCACGTTTAGAATACATTAAATCAAACTTTCTATCAATTCTTCTCCAAGCATCAGCAATTGCTGTAGTATTAGATAACATACAAACAGCTCTGGAAACTTTAGCCAAGTTGGAATTTGGTGGAGCAGTTGGTGGCTGATAACAAATACCAATCTTGAAACCAGTTGGAATCCAGTCAACTAATTGAACAGTCTTTTTGGTCTTCACTTGTGCAACGGCATTTTGAACATCTCTATTGACAACATCACCTCTGTATAATAAACATGTGGCCATGTATTTACCTAATCTTGGATCACATTTAACCATTTGATTACCTGGTTCAAAACAAGAGTTGGTGATTTCTGCAACTGAATTAGCTTCATGTGTAGCTCTAGCATTTGAAACAACTGGAGCATAACCAACTAATGGGAAATGAATTCTTGGATATGGAACTAAATTGGTTTGGAATTCATTCAAATCAACATTTAAAGACCCATCAAATCTTAAAGATGCAGTGACTGATGAAACAACTTGGGCAATCAAATTGTTCAAATTGCTCAAACTTGGTCTGGAAATGTCCAAGTTTCTCTTGGAAATATCATAAATAGCTTCATTATCAACCATGAAAGTACAATCAGCATGTTCCAAAGTGGTATGTGTGGTTAAAACCGTGTTATATGGTTCAACAACAGAAGTGGAAACTTGTGGACCTGGATAAACGGCAAATTCTAATTTGGCCTTCTTGCCATATTCCAAACTTAATTGTTCTAGCAATAATGAACCAAACCCAGAACCGGTACCACCACCTAGAGAATGTGTAAATAAGAAACCTTGTAAACCATCACATTGATCAGACATTCTTCTAACTCTGTCCAAGACGTCATCTAATAGATCTCTACCCACGGTGTAATGACCTCTTGCATAGTTATTGGCTGCATCTTCCTTACCAGTGATCAATTGTTCTGGATGGAAGAAATCCTTGTAAGTACCAGTTCTAACTTCATCAACAACATTTGGTTCTAAATCAACATATAAAGCTCTTGGAACGTATTTACCTGAACCGGTTTCTGAGAAAAAAGTGGAGAACCCTTCTTCACCACCTTTTGGTCTATCCAACCCATCTTGTAAATAACCATCTGGTTGAATACCGTGTTCAAGAGAATACAATTCCCAACAGGCGTTACCGATTTGACAACCAGCTTGACCGACTATAAATCAAACGTTAGCACTTGATCAATTGACACATGGAGCCCACTATATAATGCGACCAAATCATATTTCATCACTGGAAACGCGTCGTATCCGCCAACATTCACTTTGTTGTTGGTTTTGAATCAATTCTCCGTGATAAAAACACGCGTATTGCAACGTGGTGAGACTGACTGGAAACCACAGCTGCTAATGCACAGATCAGTGAGGGCTTCAAAGGCAAAGGACACTTACCGTTAACACTGATGACTTCTCTCATTTCCGGATGTTTTGTGTGTTGCTTTCGTGTGAGGATTTGCCTTCCAATTGAATGTAAACAAACACTTTTTTTCGTTTGGGAATTTTGGGAGCTCACGAAAGACAAGCAAAAAAAAAATAAAACTGTGTTTGTTTACGATTTCCGAATGCGGTATCGAAATGGTCACGTGAAAACAGATCTCACAAATGGTTTTTTCGTCTCCAGGGCAACGTAAAACTTGTCAGAGATCTGGGAGAGTTCACGTGATAAAGACTTTTTAGTATGTATGTATAGACTCCCGCTGAGATTGTTTTCTACATATAACTCATTCAAGCAAAGTAGTAAATGTCTATTAGCCAGGGGCAACCTCTATTGCTGTCTAGTGTTACCGTCACCCCAGGATGCAGCACCGTCGTACATCTCCCACATGAGAGAGCATAGGACATCGATGAGTTTAGTATGTTTCTTATGAACGTATTGAACAACATATTTCTTGGAATAGATATGAATACCCACAGAAAGAGCAGATTCACAGTCTTGTGGTTCGTATACTGGAAGGATATTAGTTCTGAATTTGGAAGGCACCATGTCGATTCTATGATCTTGGAAACAGGAGAAATGCACAAAATAAACCTTGTTCTTATATGTGCTTCTGCTATAGACCCATTTATAACCTGTAGCCAAAGTTATTGGAGCAATAATCTTCTCTTTGATCTCTCTTCTGATTGACCGAAATCCTTTCACCATGTCCCCCTTGGATATTGTGAAATGATCAGGATGACCTCGATCAAGGACGTATGAAGGGAATGGATATGATTCTGTGGTTGGAGTATCAGGTCTTTTATCTTCTTTTTTGTATGAGATGGTGACCGGTTTACCTTTATCATTCACTAACCTCGATTCATGTAACAAACAAGGTCTCTCACAAATCATAGGAGATAGATAAATAGTGGTATTGGAGCAACAGTCTCTAACTTCTCTGTACAATCCAGTGGAATCAGCTTCCAACATTTCAAAATTACTTCCTTTCAGATGGCCCAATTTATATCTCAGAAAATCTGCCACGCCACTATGTCCAAATTGTTGCACTTTGTCATCTGAATCTCTAATACTAGCAACAAACTCCTCGAACCTTCTTAGTTCGCTGACAGGTTCATCATTCCCCGTTGTCGGTGATTCATGGATGGTCGGCTTCACCGTTTGTGCAGACATCTAGAATGCTGTGTTTTTGAGGCCTGTTTTGAGATGAGGATACGGAAAGGTCAAAATGAAGCCTTATTCCACTGAACAACCGACTTAAAATTGCTAGTTTTCAACTTCTGTAATGCTCGAGATCGATTATAATTTTTCACTTTTCTCGGGAAATTTTGGCTCTTGTATTTTTTTCGTCTCGCTTACAGGCAACAGGCAACAGACATGCAAGTTTAGGCTAAGCTTGAACTGAGCTTCTACGGAAAGATATGATGTCTCGATCTTCTAATGTTATGTTATTGCTTTAGGTTTCTAATTACATTGATGACATTTCGGATGCTCATCGTTACAATTGACTCTTAGGCACAGCAGCCTCGCCTCTTTTGCGCCAATAATCACTCACGGCCTGCCAGTCACCTTGATATCTTCGTATGGCATTGATCACACTTTTCGGAGGCTGTAGATCTAACTTATGGCCTTTGGACTCTAAAGCTGTTGTGATATCAGAACCAATATAAGGCTCATGCTCAACAACATCTGGGATCAATTGATGATGTAGTCTTGGGTATGCAATTGTCTCTAATAAGGGCATGTTGTAGCTGTAAACCCGTACAATGGCTTGAAACACAGAAGTAAGGATTCTACTCCCACCAGCTGCCCCAATTACCAAGTCCGGTTTCCCTAGTTCATTGACTATGATAGTTGGCACTGATGAAGACAGGGGTCTTTTTCTTGGTGCAATGAAATTGAACACTGATGGTGCGACACCAAACGCATTCTTCACACCTGGTGTTGAAAAATCATCCATTTCATTATTTAGTATGATCCCCGTCTTTTGATCACGAACTAAGGAGCCGAATAATAAGTTGATGGTGGATGTCATTGCCACAGCATTATGCTCACGATCAACAATAGAGAAATGGGTGGTTCCATGTGGTTCGTTGATCTCAAATAAAGGTTTATACTTAGACCAATGTTTCAAGGTCTTCTCAGGATCTATATGCCTCTTAGAATACTCAGCCCAATCTTCGCTGGTGACAAACTCCGTCATGTTTGTATGCTCATCATCACCCAATCGACTTCTGGAACTTGCCATCCACTTCATGGCTTCGACAAGACGATGTGTAGCTAATGGCTCCATATCCCCACCAATTTGTTCACCGTATGAGTCCATAATGTTCAATCCGTGTATCAAAGCAGGCCCGGACGAGGCACCAGCAGATGTATAGACATCGTTGTTCAAATAAGTTGTCTTCAAGGCATCCTCAACTTTGACATTATAATTTACGAAGTCTTCCCTAGTGAATATTCCACCGTTAGAGTTGACTGTTTGTATCAAAGGCTTAGCAATTGGTCCATCTGGGTCGTAGAAAATAGCATCACTTCCATTTTTGGCTATAATCTCTAGAGTATCAGCTAAAGCTGGCTGTTTGACCAGATCACCAACATAAACAGTCTCATTCTTGGATCCTTCTCTAAACAAGAACGACCAATCATCGTAGTTATCAATCAATATCTCTTTATCATAGTAAGCCACAGCTGCCAACACAAGTGAAGCATTGAACCCATTCCTTACCATATCAGCCACTGGCATTATAAGTTCCTCCCACGACACTTTACCGGATCCTTGCAAATCAAATAATGTGTATAATCCCTTGATCTCACCTGGGATCCCAGCTGCGAGCCCACCCACTCTAGAAAGGAACTCCCGGCCTTTGAACATGTACTTGTCACTACCCAATGGTGCTGTTTCTCTAGCATCAATCGATATAGCCTTATCATCGGTATATTTCTTTGCAGTGATAAATCCACCACCGCCAATACCAGAATTGAACATGTTGGTTGCACCAACACAGAGTGCCACCGTAACACTGGCATCTGCAGCGTTTCCTCCTTTCTCGAGAATATCAACACCGAGTTGCGAGCACAAGGGAACGTCACAGGCAACACCTCCAGACAGCGAGGTGTGTAAATGTACTGGGTCAGGATCCAAGTCGGGCTCTCTGTGTAGCAATCTGAGGTCTATCCCTCTTTTGTCAGAGATCTCCAAAAAGGCCCGCTCTTGCACTTCTGAAAGCTCCAGAACAGCCACGGGGAGTCCCAGCAGGAGAACAACTGTCAATGCCAAACTCATCACCAGCGGTACTCCAAGCACACGACCTAAGTATCGGCCCATTGTTTGTCTCTCCTCTTCGTTCACCGCTTTTTGTCTGTTACCAATGAGCGAGATTTGTTCGTCTTCTTTGTTGTGGCGTCTCTGTGTCTTATCGCTTATCAACTTTGTATCTCACACCCGAACATCTCATATACACATCCTACTCTTTTAAGTGAAATCTTCACTTTCCTTATGTACAAATTATTCAAATATCTCGGGAATATACAGCAGCTATTTTTTATATATATATAAACCTTCTCAAACAAGCAGCAGCAGCCTGGGCAGCTTATTCAATGATTCTGGTAACCAACCCGGTACCGACAGTCTTACCACCTTCTCTAATGTTGAATCTTTGACCAACTTCTAGAGCAGTTGGGTGCACAAGAGCACATTCCATTTCAACATTGTCACCTGGCAAGATCTGTCGGGAATGGTCACCACCTTCTGGCCAGGTCAAGATCACAGTGACATCACCAGTTCTGATAAATAATTGTGGTCTGTAGTTTTCGGCAAAACCAGAATGACGACCACCTTCTTCCTTACTCAAGATATACAAGGAAGCCAAGAATTTGGTGTGGGCAGAGATTTCATTTGGTTTGGAAATAACCATACCTCTTTTGATTTGTTCTCTCTTAACACCACGTAGCAAGATACCACAGTTATCACCAGCCATAGCTTCGTTTAATTCCTTCTTGAACATTTCAATACCGGTAACAGTGGTCTTGATTGGGGTCTTGTTAACACCAACAATCTCAACTTCATCACCTTTCTTTAAGTTACCACGCTCAACACGACCAGTGACAACAGTACCTCTACCAGAAATGGAGAAAACATCTTCAATACCCATCAGGAATGGTTTTTCCAAATCTCTTTGTGGGGTTGGGATGTATTCATCAACGGCGTCCAATAGTTTTTCAATAGCCTTTTCACCAATTTCTGGTTCACGCCCTTCCAAAGCACATAAAGCGGAACCCATAACGACTGGAGTGTTATCACCATCGAATCCATAAGAAGACAATAATTCTCTCATTTCCATTTCAACCAATTCCAACATTTCTGGATCATCGATAGTATCAACCTTGTTGACAAACACAACAATATGTTGAACACCAACTTGTCTAGCCAATAACAAATGTTCTCTGGTTTGAGGCATTTGACCATCAGTAGCAGCAACAACGATAATAGCACCATCCATTTGAGCAGCACCAGTAATCATATTCTTGATATAATCCGCATGTCCCGGACAGTCAACATGAGAATAATGTCTGTTGGCGGTTTCATATTCAACGTGGGCAGTGGAAATAGTAATACCTCTAGCTCTTTCCTCTGGAGCTTTATCAATGGCATTATAATCCAAGAAAGATGCACCACCCTTTTCAGCCAAAGTCTTGGTGATGGCAGCGGTCAAAGTGGTTTTACCATGATCAACATGACCAATAGTACCAATGTTTAAATGAGGTTTCGAACGTTCGAAAGCAGAAGCATAAGTACGAGCAAAAGTTGGAACCTCCTTAGTGATCGAAGCACGTAAGTGCAAACGACCAAAGGAGTTCACCAAAGTCTTAGAAAACATTTTGTTGCCGTAACCTCAACTCTGTGATATTCTGCCAATATTTGAGTGATGATTTGAGCCAGATAATGTCCGATTTCTTGAACGATGATTTGATGATTTTTTGGAAAATTTTCGAAGGGGGGTTCCGCCCAGACAGGGTGATCATTTTTGGTGTTTGGATGTGCGAACTCGTTCGATGAAAATTGACTCTTTTTTTTTTATTTTTATGGGCTTTTCTTCATTTGTCTGAACTATTGCAATTTAACCCATCATTCATCTTCAAGCAATAAAAGGGTTGTGAATCATGTCTGATTGTCTTATATTTGTCAAGTGTATTCCAGGGATCACCGATCTCAAGTTCAAAGTGAGGTCTGATTGTTCTATTAGAGAACTACGAAGCCAAATACAAAACCAATTACCTCAATCTGTCGTCTCCAAAGCCGCAATCTGTACAATAGGGGGTATAGATATAACGCCTTATTCTACAGTCGATGAATTATATAATGGTGTTACATATGCTGAGAAAGATGTGCCCAAATTTCTAAATTTGAAACTCAGTATATGTCTCTGTGGGGGGAAAGGTGGATTTGGTGAATTGTTGAAGGCACAGGGCCGTTCTATGAACAAAAAGGATAAGAGGAACCTTAGATCAGGGTCCAAAGATTTGTATAAAACATTGGATGGTCGTCGTGTGAAGACCTTGAAGAGGATTAAGCAATTAGATGAATATATCAAGACCTTGTCCGAAGAGGAGAAAGTGAAAGTTGCTGAAAAAAAGGCAAAATTGCAGAAGATAATCGATATGGATTTGGAAAAGAATATCAAGTATGAAGATACAGAATTTTTAGATGATATAGAGAAACAAGTTGAGGATATTCGGTCCTATATGAATATGGAGCAAGATGTCAGTGATGTGGAGGTTGTTGTTCAAGATGAAGAGGAGGAGTCCACTCCTTCTGTGCAAGAGGGCAGCTCAAAGGAACTAGTGTATAGTAGCAAGAAAAGTAAGATCAGCTCATTTTTCGAAGATGATGATGATGACTGATCTGTTTCAATGAAAGTAATTACGGCAATATGTTTTAATCGTATAAAGGATTGTCATCAGTTGAAGCAGTGGAATGTGAACCCCACATGACCAACTAATGGATCCAATGTGTATTGTATAGTGAACAATACGCTCGATTATCACTGTAAACTGATACATACATACATACCCCAGGTAGAAATACTTGCTCACATGAGAAATGAGTAATGGAGTAAACCATATACTATGCAGAAATTATTCGGCAAAACGGAAGATCCAGCTAACACTGGACGTGCCCACTCGATGGTCCAGCAGATAACAGATGCTAGAAAAAGCCGTAGATATCAAGATGCCTTAAAGTTGTGCTTCATCGAGATTAGAACTTCCACGGCCGAGCGCCCGTCATCCGTACACCACGTAATAAACGAAAACAGAAGAGGAAAAAAAAACTTTCCGGTTTTGAAATCTTTCCAGAAAGACATCATCATCATAATTCTTGTACGATCAAAAGACATAAGAAATGTCCTCACAGGCTAAAGACGTCAATGTGCAAATTGATGCATTCATAGAGTGAGTTTATCTCGGGCTTCAACATTTTTTTGGATTGAGCATAGAAAGGTGACTAACCATTGAAAAGAAAGCTCAAACGTCGTCAAGTATCGGGATCTTATACTGTGGCATTGGAAACATGTCAATTGCTGATGAGAGTCATTTCTGCAGTGAGATGGAACCATCCAGACCAGCTTATATCTCAGATACGGCAAGTTGGGAAGACATTGGAGAGTGCTCAACCAAGAGAGTTTTCATGTGGGAACGTTGTGAGAAGAATATTGGCATTGATTAGAGATGAAGTGGAGACTGATAATGATTCGAATGCTCCAATGATCACGTCGATGTTTAGTTTGCTGTCCACTGAGGAAGAGGAGAAGAAAGCTAAAGAGGTACAACAACAACCTGTTAATTCAAGAATAAAACATAATAATAATCATGATCTAAGGTCTATTATTATCCAAGGTATAAAAGACTTGATTGATGAGATTTCCAGTATTGATGAAGGAATTGAGACAATGTCTGTGGATTTGATCCATGATAATGAGGTGTTATTGACTCCAACTCCAGATTCTCAAACTGTCTTGAAATTTTTATTAAAAGCTAGACATAAAAGAAAATTCACAGTACTAGTGACTGAATGTTTCCCTAATAACACCAAGAATGCACATGATTTTGCCAAATCTTTGGCTGATGCCAAGATTGACACTGTGGTGATCCCTGATAGTCATGTCTTTGCCGTGATGTCTAGAGTTGGAAAGGTTATCGTTGGTGCCAAATCGGTTTTCGCCAATGGTGGTACTGTTTCAAGTGCTGGTGTTGCTGCAGTTTGTGAATGTGCCAAAGAGCATAAAACCCCAGTGTTTTCAGTTGCTGGGTTGTACAAGTTGAGTCCTACTTATCCATTTGATGTGGAGAACTTGATTGAGGTGGGGAATTCTGGGAAAGTTGTAAAGTTTTCTGATAGCAATTTGGTGCAACATGCTGATATATCCAATCCTCTTTTTGATTATATCCCTCCTGAACACATTGATATCTACATCACCAACATGTATGTTACAGATCTTTTTCCATCATTGATATACTTATCAACATTTACTAACATTTTCCTTCTAGTGGTGGTTACGCCCCAAGTTTCATCTACCGTATTGTGCTGGACAACTACAAGAATGAGGATGTGGATCTAGATTAGACTATTTAGACCATTCTGGACACATAAAATACTACACTGAAGAAACAAAAAGCCCAACAGATTGTAAGTCGAATACTTTCTGCCCCGTGCCTCGCTCGGCCCAGACTTTCTGTGTCTGGGTCTTGAGCTGGATGTTCACAGTATTACAAGAAGAGCCCGTTGTCAAGATGGGTGATTCTTTTGTGCAATAAGGGGCTATATTGATATCGATGCCTTCTTTTGAGTGCGATTCCATCAAGGTTTGATACGCCCAGGATGGAATTGTAATTAATAGGCTTTACATCCGCGTAGATTTGGTGTAGACTTCTAATACAAGTCGACCCTCGTGATATTTTTAGTGTAGTCTTTTATAGCTGTTGTTGTTGTTGTGAGTCGCGTTAAAATTGTAGATGTTTCGCGTCTTATACCACTGTGGTAATCCTAAGAGCTTTGCACAGTGGAAGTTGAAAGCGGCAAGACTATTGAAATGAAGCTGAAGCTGGCACTGAGCAGCACGGAGTACATCAAGAGTGTGTATCTTTTATCTTTCTGTTTATTTTTGCTTTCATTCGCTAACCTCTGGACAGACACACTGGCACCGCTCGTCGCCCTGAGGAAGTACTGTGTGTTGCGGTTCACGCCCACACACCTCAACGTGATATCCGCAGAGATCAACCAGCCTCAGGTGTGGTGCAAGCTCGCGGTCTCGATCTTTGACGTGTACGAGGTGGAGTCGCTCAGGGAAAACACCATCAGCTTTGAGATGAACATTGAACAGTTCTACCAGGTGCTACGACAGTTCGAAAAGACAAACGCAGAGTCGATGTCTATCAGATTACAGAAAAAGGACAACAACCATGGTAAAAGATCTGCCAGTCTTGGGTTCTTCTTCAGTGCAGCAATGGCCACCTCCTCGATCGTGAACCACACATTCAGCATCCCAGTGAGACTGCTAAGGAAGGAAAGCGATGCTAAGATTACAGAACCAGAATTGTCTAACGTGGATGTGATGATGAAACTACCACAGGATATCAACTTACTCTTCAAGAGAATAGAGAGGTACAAGAGCTCTGAGTTTTTGAAAGTGATTGGAACAAACCATGGATCCCTTTCTCTAAATATCAAAGACGAACATAATCTCAAGCTTACAATCACATGGAATGGGAATCTGGAAGTACCCACCACGAATGATACACAGGCAGAGGAAATGGCACATGAGGTGATGGTGAAGATGAAAGATTGGAAATTGGGGACGAAAATCTTGGAGATTTGTAAAGTTATGGTGTTGATTATAAGTCAAGAGGAAGCTTTAGTCCTACATTGTTATCTTGATGAAGCTGAAACTTGTGAGATCATCTACTTTATCAATAAAGTGGATGAATAAATGCACCTACTACTAAAGGTGCTTCTCTATTTGTGTATATATATAACGTCTTCATTTGACTAAGAAACTTCTATTTATTTATGAGCATCACCAAATTCCTTAACAAAATCAACTAACAAATCAACAGATTTCTCAGTGACCGCATTATATATAGAAGCACGCATCCCACCTACTGAGCGATGTCCTTTCAATCCCTCTAATTTCTTTGCACTGGCTTGTTTTAAGAATTCAGCTTCCAACCCATCACCATTGATAGTGAAAACAACATTCATATGACTTCTAACTGATTGATCCACTGGAGATTTGTATAAATCAGGGTATGAATCTAATGCATCATATAGTTTCTTAGCCTTGGATTCATTAATAGCCTGTTGTTTGGAAAGACCACCATTCTTGAGCATATTCTCCAATACAAGCTTCAAAATGAGTAGATTGAAAATTGGTAGAGTGTTATAAGTACTGTTATTTTTAACCACGGTTGGGTAATGGAAGGCGATTGGAGTAATTGGTGCACCTAAGGCTTTCAAATCATCATCAGAGGCTTGTTCAAGTAGAGATTTTTTGATGATGTAGATTGTAATACCTGCAATACCAACATTTTTTTGAGCACCAGCCATGATTAAACCAAATTTACTGATATCAATCTCACGTGAAAGGAAGTTTGAAGACATGTCAGCAGCAACTTCAATCCCGTCGTATTGTGGAACGAAGTCAAATTCAACACCATTAACAGTTTCATTATCACAGAAATACAAATATGCAGTTTCTTCTGGGTTTGGCTTGGTCCATTCTTCAAAAGGTTGGATTTTCCCAAATGATCCATAAACTCTCTTGGAATCAGTTAACACCTCAGTATCCACGCCCAGTCTCACAGCTTCCTCGTGTGACTTCTTACTCCAAGAACCAGTTATAGCATAGGCACCTTTCCCCTTTTTACCAGTTTTCTTAACATAAGAAGCTAGTAAATTAGTAGCGATGGATGAAAACCCTGAAGTCCCACCACCTTGCAAGAAAAACACCTCATGAGTGTCTGGGACATTCAAAAGCTTTTTGAAAAGAGCATTTGTATCATCAACGATCTTGATTGCTGGTGCTGAACGATGTGAGATCTCACCAGCACCTAAACCGGTGTTTTGGTAGTTAACCAAATCAAAGGCAGCTTGTTGAAGAACATTGGTTGGTAAAAGCGCAGGACCAGCACCAAAATAGTTAGGCTCTTCACGTTCCAGAGATTGAGCAGACATTTCGCACTTGTAGAACAGTAAACTGTAATTTACAAAGACTTTTGTGAGTTAGTACCCAACTCTTGTCTCTCAGAAAGTGCTCGAGTCATCGCTAAATTGATGACGCTATTATAGAATTTGGCAGGGCTCGTGATACGTGAAAAGCCGACTATATCCGGGGAGTTCTTTCCCTCAATGCTATTTATTTTGTATATACAGGATGCTATCAACGACGTAAGAACGCCTGATATGCCTCTTGGTTGATGGAGACATTACCTATAGCACGAAGTTTCCTTTTCCCTTCTTTTTGTTTCACAAGTAGTTTTTTACGTCTTGAGATATCAGAAGCATGCAATCTAGCTAAAACATCTTTTCTCTTAGCCTTAACGGTAGATCTAGCCACAATCTTGTTGTTGGCCCTAGCTTGGATGGCAACTTCAAATAATTGGTTTTTGACATGTTCCCTGAATTTTTCAACCCATTCTTTACCAACGGTTTGCACTAATGAAACATGCATAACCTGGGCTAAAGCATCAACACCATTCCCATTCACCAATAATTCTAGTTTACAAATCTTGGAGTCACGATACCCAGCATCTTCATAGTCTAATGAGGCATATCCATGTGTTGAAGATTTCAATTTCCCAAAAAAATCATCAACTAAATGTGCCAGGGGGATTTCGTACTTCAATAAACATTGACCAGTGGTCAAATAATTGATCTCCTTCTGAAGACCTCTATTGTTATCACATAGCTTGATCACAGTACCCAGATATTCCTGAGGGAAAGTCATGATTGCTTCCACAAAAGGTTCTTGAAATTTAGAGACATTCATTCTCTTTGTTGTAAAATCTGGGAAATCATCAGGATTTGTAATGATTTTCTCACTTCCATCAGACATGATCACTTTATAAGGAACTGTTGGATTGGTCAAGATCAATGAAGCACCATATTCTTTCTCTAGCCTTTCTTTGAACACTGAAGCATGTAATGACCCTAAAAATCCTAATCTCCACCCTTGACCTAATGCATTAGATGTCTCTCTTTGTAATGTCACTGAACGATCGTTAAGAACTAAATGACTCATATGATCATCAAGGGCCTTGAACTCAGTATCATCGGAAGGGAAAGCACCAACGAAAACCATAGGTTTTGGTTCTTCGAAACCTGGTAATGCCTCTGTCGGTTGATTAACATTCATGAAAGTATCACCAATCATCGCCTCCGAAGTGTCCTTCATCCCACATACAATATATCCAACTTGACCAGCTCTCAAGATATCAGTGGCTAGCCTCTCGGGATACATGATACCAACTTCTTTAACGTCATATTTCTTCTGTGTATGAGGAGAAAAGATCTTTTGACCCTTTTTAACTGTCCCATCAGCAACAAACACCAATAAAATCACACCAAGATACGAATCATACCACGAGTCAA
Source organism: Xingzhongia strasburgensis (assembly GCA_030574715.1). Classification (NCBI taxonomy): domain Eukaryota; kingdom Fungi; phylum Ascomycota; class Saccharomycetes; order Phaffomycetales; family Wickerhamomycetaceae; genus Xingzhongia; species Xingzhongia strasburgensis. The sequence goes on from JAJMFO010000002.1 coordinate 198,855, forward strand.
CTAATAATGCACGTAATGGACCTGCCTTATCTCCCTTTGGTGGTGGGATTCTTTCTATTATAGCAGGTAAAATTTGTTCCACATTTAATCCAGTCTTTGCTGAAACCATCAAGATCTCCTTCTCTGGTAATTCGAATGTGCTTTCCACCTGCTCGATAGCACCAGGAATGTCTGCAGAAGGTAGATCAATCTTGTTTATCACTGGGATCATCTTCAATCCCATTGTGAATGCCAGATAGAAATTTGATACTGTTTGAGCTTGAACACCCTGAGCACTATCAACCAATAACAGTGCACCGCCACATGAGGCATAACTTCTCGAAACCTCTGCACTGAAATCAACATGCCCCGGAGTATCGATCAAGTGTAATAAGTAGTCCTCTCCCTTGTAATTATAAAACATTGAACATGTCTGTGCCTTGACAGTGATACCTCTTTCTCTCTCCACATCTAGTCTATCTAGCACTTGTTTTTGCCCCGGTTTTACCACTTTTGTCAATTCCAACAGACGATCACTCAATGTGGACTTCCCATGGTCGACATGTGCCACGATACTGAAATTCCTGTATCTTTCGATGGGGATCTCTGCTATTCGTTCCTGTATGGACTTTTCTCTGTTCGGTACTGTGGAGGTGAACCGACGCCGTATCTGGCTGTAGAAAAGACATGTCTTCAGTGGATGTCTCCTTAGTATGTGGGACATGACCACACGTACAAACCACAGAGCCGACAGCTATGCTTTCTAACTCTTCCAGTTTTCGAGACCTTTTAATACTGCTTGTATAAAGAGAAAAGAAAAAAAAAAGGCCATCGTCGGTAGGGACCACTTCATAATAAACTTATAGACTAAATTTTTTTTTTTTTTTGCACTTCTTCAATTTGACACAACTTCTCATCAAATCGCACAGGAACAAAGCACAGGAAGATGTCAGCAGGGAAGTTTGTGGCGCTTGGTGTTCTCTCGGCCCTTGTCGGTGCGTCGCTTGTGGAGGCCTACCATCGCTACTCCGAGTCGCAAGATGTAAAACATCAAAAGAAGAACAAGACGCTTAAGAAGAAACTCGTGGAGCACGATGAAGAGCTGATCAGAGAACAACTAGCGAGAAACTATGCCTTTTTAGGTGAAGACGGTATGCAAAAGGTGAGAGACCAATTTATCGTCGTTGTCGGTGCTGGTGGTGTCGGGTCCTGGGTATCTACAATGCTTATACGTTCTGGTGTCTCAAAGTTGAGAATCATTGATTTTGACCAGGTTTCCTTGAGTTCACTGAACAGACATTCATGTGCCACTCTTGAGGATGTTGGGACCTCTAAAGTTGAATGTTTGAAGAAGTATTTAATGAAAGTGGCACCTTGGGTCACCATTGAAGCTGTGAACCAACTATGGCATTTACCTAACGCTGATGAGTTGTTATTGGAGGGCAATCCAACTTATATCGTGGACTGTATTGATAACATTGACACCAAGGTTGATCTTCTGGCTTATGCACATGAACACAATCTACAAATTATCAGTTCTATGGGTGCAGCATGTAAGAGTGATCCATCAAGAATCAACATTGGTGATATTTCCAAATCAGAAGAAGATCCATTAGCTAAATCTGTTAGACGTCGTTTAAAACAAAAGGGCATCATCACTTCGATCCCGGTGGTCTTCTCTGCAGAGAAACCAGATCCAAGAAAGGCACAACTATTACCATTACCAGAAAATGAATTTGCAAAAGGTAAAGTTGATGAACTGAGTGCCCTACAAGATTTCAGAGTAAGAATTTTACCTGTTTTGGGGACAATGCCTGCAGTGTTTGGGTTGACCATTGTCTCATATATCTTGACATCTGTTGCAGGGTATCCAATCGAGCCTATAGAAGGTAAAAACAGAATCAAGATTTATGATGGAATTTTCCAAACTTTAGCTGGTCAACAAACTAGAATTGGGGAACCTGATCAAAGAATCCCCATCTCATTGAGAGAAATACCTTACATAGTGGAAGAGGTGTTCAGAGGGAAGTCTCCAATCTCTGGATACTCTACAAGATTGACGTTATCCAAATGGGACCCATCCAAACCTGTTAGTTTGACCAATGTTGTGATAATGACCAAAGAGGAACAAAAGAAACACGAAGACAGAGTGTTGAAAGGTGGAGAAAAATTAGAGGAAGTTTATGAACAGGATGTTTTGGATAGAGTGGAGGCGAGATTCCAAGAGGAGATTTATTATGAGCAGTTTAGATGAATAGAATGTTGTCTGTATATATAAGATCAATGGTAATATTTTTCGCTTATGTAAATCGCTTCATCTACAGATTCTAATGTTGAATCGAAGGAACAATCAATTCTAGGTAAACAAACGGATAAACTCATAAATCAAATTAAATCATGCAAAAATCACTTCCAAGAGGATGGGGAATAGCACAGCTGATAGTACCCACTTGATCCCCATATGCAATAAAAGTAGTGATAAGAATTGGTTTCAATGGGAAAAGGGGTGTGTGGGGGGTATTTGCAGTAACCTTCTATCTTAAACTAGGTTGGAAAAAGAAAAATAGATGATGAATTTTCTATCATCAGGTATAGATGGATGCACCTAATGGGATAGCTGCTTGTTGACGATATTCTGGGGTATCATTTGGATCTTCTTGGAAATATTCATGTAACAATGCACGTTTAACAGAGATACGACCTGCTGGATCATAAACCAAAAATTGTTCTAATAGATCAACACCTGCAGGGTCTAAAGAAGGAACAGATTGTGACAAGTCCTTTTTGGACCATTTTGGGAAAGTTGGTTTGAAATCAGGTAAATATGTAACATCAGGCCAGATTTCTTCATTTGGAGTACCAAGGATTCTGAAAATTCTAAAGATTTGATCAATTTCTGAATCACCTGCAAATAATGGTTTACGATTAACCATTTCTGCAAATATACAACCAATAGACCAAATATCAACACCTGTGGAATATTGTTTCCCTCCCAAAAGCACTTCAGGAGCTCTGTACCATAATGTCACCACCTCATGTGTATATGCTCTCAATGGGACACCAAAGGCTCTTGCAAGACCGAAATCTGCCAATTTGAGATTTCCCTCCTTGTTAATCAATAAATTTTGTGGTTTCAAATCTCTGTGTAGAATTCTGTGACTGTGACAATAGGCGGTACCTTTCACCAACTGCATCATAAATCTCTTGATCATGTCAGCTCCAAGCCCAACGCCTGCAGGGATGGACTCCATGTATTTCTTCAAATCCAAGTCCAAAAACTCAAACACCAAATACAACTTGTGGGAGTCTGAATGGATGATATCGTATAGCTTGACACAGTTCTCGTCTCTGAGCTCTTTCAAAAGCGAGATCTCACGGATCGCGGTGGATGGGACACCCTCGTCCTCTGACTCGAGACGGATCTTCTTCAAGGCCACCACTCGGTTGTTGTGTTTCGTGTCGAGAGCCTTGTAGACCACCCCGTAGGTCCCCTCACCGACTTTTTCGAGACGCTGGTAATTAGACAAGTCCACCATGGCTGTTGTGACGCTGATGATCTGTGCTGTTAGAAAGAGAGAATGCTGTGTTCTGCTCAAGAAAAAATCCCCACTGCCACTGCTACAAATCAAAGGAGAATACCAAAGAGCTCAGGAATCTCAACTCATTCAGATTTTCGCGTGTTTTGTTTTCGAGATTCTCAAAGGGGAAAAGCGAAAACAACTGGGAAACGCAAACACACGCGGGTAGAGTGCCCAATGCGGTAATCCCAGAGATTCGTACCCATACTCTACTTGTGGTGGCAGAATATCATATGGCATTCAATTATAAAAGCACACTATTCTTGCTTCTGCTCACGGGCCTTCTTCTTGAGCGCTCTCTGTCTGATGGAGAGATGCATGTTCAGATTGAGCCCGTTAGCCAGCTTGGAGTATACACCAACAGTGTTTTCAATCCACCAGTGCATCAGGGCATGGACCCAGTATGGGGTCGAGGTGGCATATCTCTCTTGAGCACCACAACGACGACCAGCACTTCTCAACACACTGGCAACAAACACTTTAGGAGTAGGAATGGAGACAGAGGCACGTCTGATCTTGGACATAGCAGAGGTAACGAGATATGACACGACAAGTTCAACGTCAATATTTTGCAAGACCAATTCACCAGCTAATGCTGCACTCCAGCTTTGCAAGAAAGCCTTGGATCCAGAATACGTAGCTAGCAATGGTGTTGGTAATAATCCACCAAAGGATCCCATTGTCAAAATTAAACCACGGGTGCCCTTATTAGCTCTCACAGTCTCACTAATGTAAGGGACAATGATCTGGGTAGTACGTAAAGTAGCTGTGTTATTAATGGTGATGATATCTCTCATCTCCTTTTCTTCAGTTTCGGCAAATGGCACAGGAATCGAATGTGATTGTCCCACATTATTAACAAGAATAGTAACAGGTAAAGATTTCACCAACTGATTGATCAATTCATAATTGGATGGTTTATCAGATGCGAAATCAATGGCAAGAGTCTTAGTTTCCACTTTGTATTTAGTTTCAATTTCTGTAGAAAGAACCTCTAATTTAGATTGTGTTCTTGAAATCAAAAAAATATTGAACCCTTTTTTGGCCAATTGACAAGCATATTCTTTCCCAATTCCATCAGATGCACCAGTGATAACAGCCCATTTCCCCGTCTTAGCACCATATTTAGCAAAATTAACAGGAGGTAAAATGAATAAATCCATCAACATCGTACCATAACTCAACGTCAACAAAATCAATTTCCCTGCACCCAAGGTCAAGGAAAGGTATAAAAAGGCTTTAACAAACACATTGTCACCGGAAACACGGTTAATTTCGTCAAAGAACCCCATTTTCAAGATCAAATGGCTAACAATCAGTGCTTAGTGGGGTTGTCCTTTTGCTGTTCTTTTCGCAGTAATTTTTCATCCCTCTATCAACAAAAAATCCGGATTTCGCGGCCTCATTAATTTCACCTTGAAGAGGTTCAATTTGAAAGGTTTTACCTACAACAATTTGGCTTTAATGAATATCGGTCATCAGCATAAATAGGTGAATCTCTTCTTATCCTCCTTCTCGTTCTTGGAGTTTTTTTTTTCACTTTTTCAGAGGTTTCGTTACTCGTCCAGTGGCAGCCATAGACTCTTTACGTTTCTGGAACGTCCGTACATTCTCTAGCCTACTCCTTTTCAACTTGGCCACCTCTTCTCTGAGCTCTTCATCATGCTTGCCATCGTGTAGTTGATTCTTGTGTAATTTCTCAATATCTTTGATCAACTCGTACAACTTGATCTTATGGTCTCGTTCCACCGTGAGCACGTCTTTGATCTTGAGCTCTGTGAACTTCTTCGGCACCATGTTCACTCTCCGCTGCACTTTGGACTCAAAAATGGTGCACAGTTTCTCCATCTCGCTCACTAGAGCTGCTCTTCTCTGTGATCCTGGAATTCAGTTAGTAAACATCCCATATTCAACAACCACAAAGACCGAGACTCACTCTGCAGCTCAAATCTCTCAATGAGCTTCTGTTTCTCTGACTCTGTGTACACGGCCATATCTCTATGTATCAGTCCCAAACAGCTCCAACAACACTCTGAAAAGTAAACAAAACAACAACACCAAATCTCAAAATGTAAACAAAACAAAGAAGATCAGGATCGGAAATCGATCGGAATTATCAAGAACATATTGGTTCGCGCAGTATATCTAATTTCTTCAGCTGATGAGCGATGATTCACATACAAAATATTTGCAACCCTTCTGAGATTTTACTGGTCTGTGAGTGGTATTAATAGAGTAGTCATTCATAGGTAAGCCCTTGGGATTTACATAAACAACACCACAGCAATGAGTGCCCCAAAAGATGCTAAAAAAGTGAGTTTTCAAGAGATGTCATAAAAGTGAAAAATTATTAACTAAAGTTTATAGAAAATTGATCCTCTACATTCCTTTATCGCAGGTGGTACCGCTGGTGCTATTGAAGGTGTGATCACATATCCCTTTGAGTTTGCTAAGACCCGTTTGCAATTGATTGATAAATCATCAAAGGCGTCTAGAAATCCATTGGTGTTAATCTATAACGTTGGTAAAACCCAAGGTGTTTCTGCCCTATACACGGGATGTCCTGCATTTGTGGTTGGTAATACGGTTAAGGCAAGTGTTAGATTCCTTGGATTTGATTCTATCAAGAAACTATTGGCTGATAAAGAGGGGAAACTTTCTGGTCCAAGAGGTGTTGTTGCAGGTTTAGGTGCTGGTTTACTCGAATCTGTTGCAGCAGTGACTCCGTTTGAGGCTATTAAAACTGCATTAATTGATGATAAACAAGCTGCAAAGCCAAGATATCAATCAAATGCTCTTTTCAATTCGTTGAAATGTATTAAAGATCTAGGTTTTAAGGGGCTTTATGCTGGAGTTCTACCAGTTTCTATGCGTCAAGCTGCCAATCAAGCAGTTAGATTGGGCTGTTATAACAAGATCAAAGGGTCTATTCAAGCAGCATCGAATACACCACCTGATCAACCGTTGAGTTCTGCATTGACATTTGTTGTTGGTGCCTTTTCAGGGATTGTCACTGTGTATTCTACAATGCCAATCGATACCGTTAAGACACGTATGCAAGCATTAGGAGCATCAGAGAAATATTCAAGTACGTTGAATTGTTTCACCACTATTTTCAAAGAAGAAGGGTTGAAGACATTTTGGAAAGGTGCTACACCAAGATTAGGAAGATTGATCCTAAGTGGTGGTATTGTTTTCACGATTTATGAGAAAGTTTTGGTTGTGTTGGCTTAAGTGTATGGGCCTGATAGATAAAAGTTAGATTTGTAAAGTTTGTAGTTACAGTGAAATGACAACAATAAATAGTGATGTTTATTATTGCTTGAAATCGTGGTCATATGACATCTCCATCAACATCTCCATAGTGACTGTCAATTCGACTAATGAACAACAATTGAGACAGTTTAGTATCACCGACCTCAAGGCAATGCACTATAAAGGACGCTCTTTTCAGTAAAAGAGATCAAATGGGACATACTGCAAGGGCCCTCAACCAGACTCTATGGAAAGGAGAATTATCAACTACTAACAGATTCAATTATATGTTCTTGAAATTAGTAAACTATTTTGCACTCAAGCCCAACCATATAAAGACAGTTGAAGCTTTTATATTCAAAAGAGATTTTGTTTGTTATTATACAGGACAACAGACTGCGAAAGTTGTCGAATTTTGTTTGGAAACTCAAGCTTTTGTAGGCACATTTTCCACTTTCTCCACATTATTAACAGAGGTTGAAGAAGCTTGTGATTGTGTTGATTTGGGTCTTTTGTTAGTCTTACCATTCTTATCACCTTTTCTCTTCTTGCTCTTGACAGGTCTTTTCTCATCTTCATCATAACAATAATCTGGTAAATCATACAGTTTGACATGCTTAATACTTATGGCAAACACCTTATTATCACTGTATTCAGGGAATGAACGACATAGATTGAAGAAATCATTGCATGGAACATGAATATCAAATTTCTTATCTTCATTGTTGACGGTGATATCTAACCCAATATATAATGCAGTGATGTGTAATTTTTTCTCACCTTCTTTTAATTCATAATCTTTATTCTCCTCTGTTATTTGGACAAATCTTTTTATAGCGTCTTCATTGGAATAATTCCCAAATTTGGTTTCAATCTCTTTAGCCTCTTCATCAGTCTTATAAATAAACGTTTTTTCAACAGGTTTGACATAAGGATGAGCAAGATTGATCCCTTGGAATGCTTCTAGCTTCTGTACCAACAGTCTTAATTTCGATTCAACAAGACCACTCCATTTCAAATGTTGTTCATCATCCCCTCTTGTAGAAGCTAAAACAGTAAGATAAAATTTATATCTAAAGAAAAAATCATGTTTAACGAAAAGATCCGTCCATGATTTCTTATTGGCGATGATATCATTCATTATCTCACCACCACGTTTCAATTCTGATAATATCACTTTTTGAGTAGAATCACTGATATTATGAGTAGCACACATTGAAGGATATGCCGGGGTAATCACTGGCATTCTATGTTGACGATCTTGTGGATACACTCTTGGATTCCAAATTCTCACTTGTAAAGGACCATCTTCGATAGGTTTCAACAACACAGGTTGTGGCCAAGACCATTGTGTCAGGATGTGGAAAAATTTAGACACTATAACTGCACTCACTGCATTTGGATATAATTGACAAATTCTAGCCACAAGCATGGCCCATGCCACACCCCCTGGGAATCCAAACACATTGGCATAGATGGCTCTTCTTTGAGCCCATAGTTTTACCGCACGTAGACTTAGTTTGAACACAACTGGTTTGGGAACTAATTGAAGAATCTCATCAGTGACTCTTGTACCATTCAATGCTCTCAAATCCTTTTCATCAATATTTCTCAATAAGTTCTTATCTTGTAAAGACAAATCTAGTGGCACCTGTGGGATGTCCAATTTAGCACAAATCAAATCTATAGAGATCCCATTGAACTTGATCTTGATGATGGGGACAAAGGCATCTGGCACTGGGGCAATCTCATCCAATTCGCTACGCTCACGTAGGATGGCATCAAACACTGTGAAGAAATCATCACGGGTCACATGCTTAGGCACCACAACAAGTGTATCGATATCTGAACCAGGACCGTACACCCCCAATCTATAAGAACCAAACGTGAATATCTTACCACCAGCATCTTTCGCCATACCTTCACTCATGTTCTTGTTCTTGGACACCTGGTACACAAACTTCTGTGCCATCTGCTGGAGGATCTGGAGCACCTCTACTCTTTTCTTGGTCTCGGCCTCGCTCTCAAAGGAGCCTTGTTTCTTCAACTCTTGCACCAGCTTGTCGTTGAGCTCGTTCTCAGCAGGTGTGGGACCCGCCGTGGAGATCGGGCCCGTCATCCCATACGTCTTCGCTGTGCTGTTGCTAGCCATTGTGCTTTGGAGGTCTACTGTGCGGGGAGAAGTCACGATTGTACCGCGGAGTGGTGAGCCAAAAAGTTCTATTCGCCTTGCAACTCACAATTTACACAACGCTATTCAGGTCAAAAGCAGCAAAATTACCAAAGGGAAAAAAAAATCCATCTCCGAGATCCGGGCTCGTATGCATTTTATCCACTATTTTACAAATTACAATTATTCAAATATTACAGGGATTTAGTGTATTATTATATCATGTATTCATTTGCAGAGGCATCAGCAGCTCAGACAATGTCCTCTGGTTGCGGAGGCAAGTTCGTAGGAGGAGCTAGTATCACCTGCTCCATTTTTCTAGCTCTTTGATAGTCAACGAGTGCTTTAACAAAGAGAAACCCTCCAAATGCAAATACAACACACGCCACAAGCCACGTCTGTCCGTTATTGGTCTCTCCAGAACTGAAATCGGTCCCAGAGGATAACGTAGAATGGAACTCATCCAAAGATCCTTGAATATTGTTATCTCCCTTCACGTTATAATCATTCGGACTCGTAGGCTCAACACGATCACTCGCAAGAGCATCATTCCCATTACCAATACTGGACTTGGAAGGCAGCATATAATACCCATTAGTCATGAACGTTACACCCAATCCTGCTCTTGATCCTTGTTTGGCAGCATGAGAGGTATGTAAAATATAAGTCAATAAAAATCCAACAAACTGGAAACTTGACGACACTAATAAATTCCAAATGAAATTAACAATATTCCCCACAGGTAATCCATCAACAAATACTTCTTCAGCAAATCCTGGGGCTAGTATGGAATTTTCCCAATAAGGAGGTGTAGAATCTGCAGCTGCTTCTTCATACGTTGGAGGTTTATCTGATTCAACACGAGGTTCACTATCTGGTTTGGCTGACATATTGGAGAAGACACCATCAAAGGACGATGTGTTCCCCGTGGATTTACTCTTGAAAACTCTATCCAAAAAGTTGAAATTGTTACTTATGGAATGTATGGAGAATTGAGAACTTGAACTAGTAGACTCCTGTGCACCCCTGGACCCCGTCGTCGTATCCTGTTGTTGGTCTGACCCTTGACCTTGATCTCCAGCGCTGGATGATGATGCTGCTGCTGCTGCTGCCGTGGCTGTTGCAGTATTGACAGACTCCTGAATCGTACGACCAATACCATCCATCTCACTATTATGACTTCTCAAACGGTCATCCGAGTTCTTCGAGCTATCGGAACTTGATCCCTCATCTTCATCACTCAGCGTCTCAGTGAAAGATGACAGTAGTGGGTCTTGTGTGCCACCTGTTTGACTCAACTGTGTAACCGTGGTGTTAGTAAAACCGCTCATGTTATCTTTAGGAAACTTGATGATACGAACTTTCCTGTAGGACGGCATAGTGTGTAAATAAATTCAGTGCAAAGAATGTGTGTGCGTCTTATATAAGAATATGATTGGGTGGTAAGCTCAACTGCTAGCTAGTAGTAAAACAGGCTGTGCCTTTACGTTCTTAAAACACAAACTTCTCGCTAATCCTGACATTTTCTACGCCTCCTAAATTCTAATCAAAACACCGGAACTGACTGTAGTCATGTGATTCAAGAAGTCGGAAATAAATAAATTACGATTACTATACGAAGGTTCTATTTATTTACATATACAACTTGTTGAAGTTCTCTGAGGAGTCTGCTGATTGACCACTACTCATCATTGGTATATTTCTCAGTGATATTACACAACCCATCTAGTACTTGATATTGACCAAACATTTCACACCAGGAACGTGATTCACTTGAATTTTTCTCTTCTTCAATGTCATTCTTTCATTCAATGGCGTAGATTTATTAGAACTAATCATCCCACTCTCATCTTTAACCAAATCATCTCTACCAATGACTTTACTGTTCATCTCTCCTGGTTTTCTCACAACACTTTCTTGGATCGTATAGGATCCAACATCTGGTCCTAAATCTAATCCACCAGGTAATGTAGTGGTTGGAACAGGTGTTCTAAATGTTCTTGGAATATCTGATAAATCAGGCAATGTAGGTCCACCACGTCTCCCTGCTCTTCCCTGTCTTCTTTTCCTTCTTGAATCACGTTCACGATCTTTATCCAGTCTTTCTAATTCTGCATTGGATATTTCCAATACGGTTGGAGTGTACTGATGCATTTGAGGACGTGGTCTTAAATAATCACGAGCTGTAACTATTGGCTTCATATGAGTACGAATTTCATCTTC
>JAJMFO010000002.1:210079-238336 GCA_030574715.1 Xingzhongia strasburgensis
GCTCTCTCATCTCTCACCGTCAATCAACATTGGCTTTAGAACTAGGAATATGGAATGTGGGTGTTTTGTTGTTGTTTTGTTGTTGTTTTGTTTATATTTTTCTTCTCGCTTTCATTTTCGTGTATTATCCATCCAAACACCTCCTCTCAACATCCGAACATCTCAAAGGAAACATCCGCACACCCGTGTTCCAAAATCGGCAAAATTTAATATGGGGCCCAGATTGTCAGATTATGGGGGGTGAACACTTAAAATTCGATTGCGCTCTGCGCATTACGTTTTACTGGTGGAATCTAGTATCAGCGTATGCGCCTAGCCCGTGCGCATTTTTTGAGGCTATTTTTGCCCAAAACCTCCTCCTGTATCTCGAGATAGTTTTGTTATATTTTTAAGGGATTTTATAAATCAATTTTTTAATCCAAAAATACGGCCTCTACTTCTCTCTTTACTTTTTCAAAGTAAAGCAATTCCGATAGTTTTTTTAAAAACTATCTTATATATTCGGGCAGTAGAATTTTACTCGTAATCGTAATTGTTGAAGTTCTCTGAGGAGTCTACTGATTGACCACTACTCATCATTGGTATATTTCTCAGTGATATTACACAACCAGTCTAATACTTGATATTGACCAAACATTTCACACCAGGAACGTGATTCACTTGAATTTTTCTCTTCTTCAATGTCATTCTTTCATTCAATGGCGTAGATTTACTAGAACTAATCATCCCACTCTCATCTTTAACCAAATCATCTCTACCAATGACTTTATTGTTCATCTCTCCTGGTTTTCTCACAACACTTTCTTGGATCGTATAGGATCCAACATCTGGTCCTAAATCTAATCCACCAGGTAATGTAGTGGTTGGAACAGGTGTTCTAAATGTTCTTGGAATATCTGATAAATCAGGCAATGTAGGTCCACCACGTCTCCCTGCTCTTCCCTGTCTTCTTTTCCTTCTTGAATCACGTTCACGATCTTTATCCAGTCTTTCTAATTCTGCATTGGATATTTCCAATACGGTTGGAGTGTACTGATGCATTTGAGGACGTGGTCTTAAATAATCACGAGCTGTAACTATTGGCTTCATATGAGTACGAATTTCATCTTCATCAATGTACCCACCTTTAAAATCATATCCAATCAAATATAAAGACTTTGTGAATAATTGCACCTGTTCTCTAATGGAATGAGAAATAGCAGTGATGAATTCTGGTGGCAATGATAACTCTTCAGACATAACCATGGCAAATTCCTCTGGATTATTTTCTGGATTAGAAATATCCCATTCAAATTGATCAATCAATTCATTATTCCCAATGGTGATATCTAACTTGATCAAAATTCTTTGATCATCCCCATATTTGGAATGGAAAACATGTTGATGATAATCATTGACTTGTTCTCTCATTGAAGCCAGAACAGTTTCTGCAAATAAATGATCTTGTAATTTGAAATCTTCTAACAAGGTAGCAGCAACATGTTCCAATGTAAATGATTTATCATTGATATTCCATAATAGAGTATCACGTAATCTAAACCGGTCTTTTTCACTTTCAAACTCTAGTCTTATGGGAACAAATTCATCTTTGGCTTCCGTTTGAGACTCTAAGGATTTCTTTGGGATGTACACATCTGGTAATCTTGATGGCTTCTTCCTTTGCTTGGGTAAAATCACTCTTGTTGGTCCATCAGTAAATCCATTCCCATACCCTTGATATCCTTCACCCCAAATACTCTTTGTGTATTGTTTAGTGTTTGAATATTGAATGATTTTCATTCTTGCTAATTTTAGGTCATTGTAGTACTTCAAATCCTTGATAAGACGTTGCAATAAAGGTTTGTTCCCATTCTGAAGTCTTTCCTTCTGCAATAATTCCTTGTTGTTCAAATCTCTGTTGATCAACTGTTCATAGAGTAAAACATCAGCATCTGGTTCTTTACCTTCATTATTCAGTTTTTCACTCCAAAAATGTAAATTTTCCCATGGCTTAGGTGTTTGGGCAGCCATTTGTTGATGTTGTTGATGCTGCTGCTGCTGCTGTTGTTGTTGAAGGTTTGGGTTCTGTACTTGTCTTGGCGTCATAGAGGAGGTTTGTTGTGGTTGTTGAGGCTGTTGTTGTGGTAAAGGTTTTTTGAATTGAGCTTGTTGCGCCTGCTGTTTCAGTGCCTGTAGACGTTGTGTCATAATCAACTGCTGCTGCTGAGGTGTAAGGTTCGACGGAAGCTGTTGTTGTAGCATTTGTAGCTGCTGTGGGGTTAATTGTGGTTGTTGTTGTTGTTGATGCTGCTGCTGCTGCTGCTGCTGTTGTTGTTGTTGTTGCTGAAGCATTTGCATATGAAGCTGGTGCTGCACGTGTGGGGGCACATTGTTGTAGTTCATTCTTGAGAGAAACCTGGTATGACTCCAGCCCTGTATTGTTTGGCTATGTTGTGTTTACTGATTGTTTATAAATACATACAGTAGTCTCAAAGGCACCGCTTGGTAAATTGGCGGGATAGCAGAACTGACCGAGCGCGAGTGAGCGCGGATGGTGTCTGGATGTACCTTAGTGGTCACGTGCGAGCGCTTTTCACTAAACACGGAGATACATATCTCTACATGTGACAATGTGGATGAGTTACGCGTCTCTGTCGATGCTAAAAACGTGGCTAGTATTATGATTCCGGCTACAGCATCTGTTCATAGCAGCTGAGCCACACAGCCTGAGAACAAAGTGTGACTTTTTCTTGCTGTGCAAAATATCAAGTTATGCTACAATTCTCGGCGCGCAAAAACAGCCAAAATCTCATACCCAAAAACCGTTAAAGATTAAATTTTCGAGATCGTAAAGCTAACTCTAAAAAAAACCAAAACAAAAGCTATTTTTATTCTCAGCAGGCGACTATTCTCACAAGCCTTCCACTATCTACACTCGTTCGGCACCTGCCTTTCATCCCTGTGCGCCTTTGCTTGCAACTCATCGCTAGTGTCAAAAACCGCATCCACATTCCATTGTTTTGTCTGATCCCCACCACTGGTACAACTAATTCTGCTCCCTCTGCTTCAGCCATGCCCACACACACACTGAACACAAAGCTCATACGGATCATCCTTCTAACCCACTCACTCATACCCTGTGCTGTGGCACAGTCTTCATCTTCCTCCATATCTTCATCTTTATCTTCATCTTCATCTTCGTCTTCGTCTTCGTCTTCTTCTGCCTCTGCCCTTCCTACATACGCCCTGGCAATAGGAGACGATGGGCTATACTATGCCAACTTCACAGCTGGGTCTCCAGCTCAGTCACAACAACTACGGATTGACATTGCACAACCTTATCTATGGCTACTAGACGAAGACTCCTTCCCGGACTGCTCCAGCGAGGAAGATGACGATTCAGAAACCTCTTCTGCAAGCTCGGATTATTCATACGAAACAATAGTGTGTCAGGATTATGGTGCCTTTGTTGCTGAAGATTCAGACACTGTTTATGAATATTATGACTATGTGGATATGAGTTTTTTGGATTACGTTGATGCAGATGGTATGATGATGAACGATCAGGTCTCTTTACAAAATATAACAAATTACAACACGAATGACTCTATCTATATCGATTCTATTGACTTCATATATGCCAACGAATCTTCTGTCGAAGTCGGTGCTCTTGGTCTTGCAGCACGCTTACCGGACTCACAATTTGATCAAAACTACTCCCTCTATATTCTTGAGGAATTAGTCAACAAAAACATTATAAAATCACCTTCATTTTCATTATACCCTAAGAATAACGATTCTGGTTCTTTAATCTTTGGTGGTGTTGATACAGATCTTTTTGTGGGTCCATTGGTCCAATTTGACAAGATCCCATATGCAAACGATGATAATGGTCAATTATCGTATAACTATCCAATCGTTCCTTTAACCTCAATGGGGGTTAAAAACAGTGAAGGTACCACAATTTCTATCACACAACAAGAAAACAGTACAATCCCAGTTTTACTCGATACGAGACTAAATTTCAATTTCTTGCCTTTTAACGTTGTCGTGGAACTCTCTGTTCAATTGAATGCTTTTTATTCGAATGATTCCGAACTTTGGTTTGCGGATTGTTCAGTAGGTGACTTGAACGCTACAGTACAGTTCCATTTCGGTAACTTGACTGTCGATGTTGGAGTGGATAAATTGATTACTCAACTCTATACTGATGATGATGAACCTTTGACATTTGCTGATGGCACTGAAGCCTGTGGATTGAATTTCGGATCCACTGACCAATATGGGTATTCCATCTTGGGTATGTCAGTATTGAGCTCTATTTATATGGCTGTTGACAATGAGGGAAACACTATTGCTTTGGCGCAGGCATTGAATGATGACTACACCAAACAAGTCACCTCCTCTTCTTCTGGATCTTCAAGTGCCTCTTCCTCTACAAACACTTCCAGTGTACCATTTGAATCCAGTATCATAACATCAGGCTACATCCCATTTGCTCAAACGAATAACGTCACTGATTCTGTAACATTTTCATGCTCAAGTACTTCTAGTACCATGGGGGATCAACCAAATACTGCTGAATACACCTCTGGTGTGATTTACACAGGGAGAGGAGGAGGAACATCGGAGGGTCTACTCACCACTACTCAAGCCTCATCTTCTAGTGCTAAAGGTGAAGCAGTGAATAACATAAAAGATTTTTCACATACTTTGTTCTTCACTTTTGGCTCAATAATCTTGGCACTCCTTCTATAGTTTTTGCATATAAAGGTCCCTACATTCTCGAAAGACTGCATTGTGAGCAAAATGTAGCATCATATATCTTTATCGTGCTTCAATAATAAGTTTCCAGTAGCCCTGTTTGCACTCTGGAGTCACACACTTGCGCTCCTCATGATTATATTTCCTTGAGATGGCCACGACTTTCCCGGGAAAACGTCAAAAAGTTTGACACATTTTCGGAAAAGCAACAACGATTGATAAGACATAAATCCTCATTATAAAACAACATCAACATCAACACCATCAACAATGCACAAACTACAGTCTGTGCTCCAGTCTTTGGCCGCTTCACCACACCCGGAGCCCGAGGAGACCGACTACGATGTGAGCACCACAACCACGTCGTCCATCAGTGAGCACATTGTCGAGTCCAGAACTAGACTGTTCAACGCTACGGCTTTGGACCCGAAAACTCCTACGCGGAGATCAGGCGTGATTCAACAAAACAATGTTGTCGCTGGTACGAATACAGCATATGACGAGAGAGAAAAGATCAAGGAGTTTGTCGATGTGAATAAAATGATTGGTGCTTTGGGGAACCTGCAAAGATTGGTGATGGAACCAAATGTTGATTATGATAGTTTTAAATTGAATTACCTACAATCCACAAGAGACCTGACTGAGGCTATGAATAAGACTTCACACAGTTCGAGGTCTAGACACTCAAAAGTACAGGCTGTGGCTGATAGGGACGATGATGATGATCGTAAGAAGGAAGTTGTGATGGGGATTTTCCTAGTGAGTGTACAGATCTTCAAAGTGTTGATCGAATTGGGCACGCCATTGCTTTTACAATTGACAGAGATGTGGAAAGAACTTTTGAATAACAAGTTTTTCGTTCAATGTACAAATTTACTTGCTGAGATTTTGTTGTTGTCACTTACTTTAGTGCTACAAGTATTGAGAAAGTTGAATAAGTGGCTGAATGATCTTACTGCAAAATGATGATCTCTTTCATATATTCTAAAATTGGTTCTAAATTATTTTTATGACATGTTATTTAATTTTATCAAAAGTGAACAAATCTTTGACTTAATGTAGAATCATCATGTTCAGCTTCTTTAACAATTTTATTCTCATCAATTCTTTGTCTTATCTCCCTATGAATATCAACAACAAAATCATTGTACGACTCGGTTTTATCCATTGTCTTATCTTCCACTAATGTCGTTGTAAATGATAGATCAGATCCATCAATCCCCTGTCTCACTATTTGGAACCCTAAGAAATCTAATCTTAAATATTGTTGGAAATATGAAATGATATTTCTAACCTGTAATGAAATGACAGTATCTAAATGAGGTAATTCAATCATCAATGGGTCAATTTCGTGAATAGACTCAACACCAAATAGATCAAGAACAAGATTAGGATTCACATCAGGATGAATCCAGATATAAACATTCTCACCATTGAAAACCAAAAGACATCCACCAGGAATTAATGAAGCAGCTTCAGCCTTAGCATTTCTTGGCATAGAGAATTGATTCATTTCATTGAACTGTGCATCGTCTTCCGTAAGTCCATGTAAAGAGATAAATGCAGGATATAATTGATATAATAGACGATCCAGTGGTAATGAGTTCAATTTATAAAATTCATAAATTCGACTATTATTCTTTGCTGATGGTTTGAAAATATCAGATTTTTGAAATGAGTTGATATATGCAGGTAATGTGCTTAAAGAGTCAGGGAATACCATTTGTGATGGTAATAAATGAGAATGATTCACCAACGTTCTATATTGAGTCAAAATTTCAACCAGTTTTGTTCTAGTTGAAAGTTTTACTTCAGTTGGATTTTGTTTAGAAATGTAATGCAAACAATTTTTGATGATGATATTCAAAACTGAATCTTGGTCAGCAAAGGAGAAAATTGGGTCAACTTCTTGTTTCACAGCAGCTATAGAATTGATGACTCTAACTCTTCTTCTGCCATCAACACCTGTATATAGTAAAGCAGTTTGGAAATGAGCATCTTCCTTTGGATTCAATTTATCATCATATGAAAATAAGACACTAAATTCTTGATTAGATGACAGTATTGGTAATTTCGGATCTTGAGAACCATTAACTTCGAAATTCCCATAGTAAGTGCTAACTTGTAATCCATTTGAACAACGGACCTTCAATTGGCCTTGATAACCTGTCGTACTGAGGACACTTGATTTAAAATCTTCGTTGAATTGTCTTTGATCTCTTTCATTGACATAGTTGGAGTATAATTTCAATTCACCAGATGTTTTAAAAACTGTATTAGCAGAATTGATCAAATCCACAGATCCAGATGAAAAGACAAACAAACTTAATCCGACATTAGATTTAATAAAAGCATCAGATAACCTTTGATAATGTTCATTTTTAGCTTGATAAATCTCAGGAGTCAAAGCTTTATTATTAGGATTGATCAAAAGGCCAGGCCCCCAGGTAGGTAATTTAGATAAAGTTGCTGTAATTTTCCCACCTCCAACTAATCTCAATGCTTCTAGGGCGTAACTTAAAGCAGCACCATATGCCACTTCATTTGGTCTATAAAGAGAATACATCTCATCAATTTTGTTCAAAGTATCATGGATGGAGAAGCTTTCTGATGGATCAACAAATAGGCCATCAGAGATTGGGATGAAGACATCATTTGATTCCAAGTCAGATGCAACAGTGATTTGAGGTCTATCAGAGTTTAAGTTGTAAAAATGCACAGCTTTATCATATGTGATAATCCCAATTTTCACACCTTGTGGTAAATCATTCAAGATGGATCTGATTGCATCTGTACTTGCCCTAATGACATCAATCTCAGCACTGACATCAATCAAAAACACATGATGTAAAGGAGCTGGTGGTTTGTTATCATCAATCCAATAGGAATCCGGTACCAAGAAATCAACGACACCCTTGTGTAGCTCTGGTCTTTGCAAATAATCCATTCTTTTACCAGAAACGTCGATTGGTGAAACATAATCACCTGGACAATGATTAGGAAATTTACACATGTTACAGATAAATTTCTGTTCATGTGTGAAAATCATTTGCGGGTTTAAATAGGTACGACAACGACGACATCTTGGAGGTCCATCCATCGAAAGAAGATCAACTTCAGGAACTGGCTCTTCATTTTCTTCTAATGGAGCAAAAGGACGAACAGTGAGCCCCAAGGGTAGTTTTGTAGAGTTTCGAATTTGTTCACTTGCAGGGACGCAGTTCAGAGTGAGTCTTTGGAATTTTGGGATCGCATTTCCTTGGTCAATGGCCTGATACTTGGTGGTTGAAGGTGGTGGGAGTGTGTTTTCAAATGATCTAAAAGGTGTGGTGGTGGTGTACTCGGCAGAGTGAAACTCACGCATGAAGGGCACAGAGAGCGTGTTGTTCTCTGCGGTGTGTGCGGGAAGACTGGAGTACTGCTGTTGGTGCTGCTGTGGTGGTGTAGGGATTCCATTGTTGTAGGCGGGTTGTGCTGGTTGGTGGAATCCGTTGCCCAATGCCTGATGATGATCTAGTTGTTGTTGTTGTTGTTGTTGTTGCTGGTAAACCGGTGTGAGGTTGTGGTGAGCTCTCGCAGCCTTCTTCTTCCTCTGCTGCTGTGGAGGCTCGATGCCCATCTGTGCTACGCCCTGTGTTACCTGTTCCATGGCGGCGGCTATTTTGATCTTTTGGGGTCAGTATGAAAAAACACACCAGATCTATCTGGCATTGGGTTTTTCTGATCGGAGGATTTCAGTGTTTATATTTACATCGGTGAGTTAACTATGTGGAAGACGGTAGGGGCACTCTCATTAGCCGGTTATGCAGCCCCTGAAATCGAAAGGTTTGTGTTTTTGGCTTTACGCGTAGAGATCAAAACAAAGCTTTCCTGTCTCGCAGTTTTAGAAGGGTTTATGAAGAGGTTGTCGCTATGGGTATATCCAATCTTCTCCCTCAGCTCAAGGAGATCCAGGAGCCCATTTCGCTCGCCAAATACCGGGGCAAAACGGTCGCTATAGACTCGTACTCTTGGTTACACAAGAGCATTATGACCTGCTCGTGGGAATTGGCGAACGACAAGCACACAGACAGATTTGTTGGATATTTTAGAAGGAGAGTAAAGATGATGCAGCACTATGGTGTCGAACCGTTCTTCGTGTTTGATGGGGACAAGTTCTCCAGTAAGAGCAATACAGAAGAAGAACGTGAAAGGAAAAGACAAGAAAAACGACAATTGGCCATGGAATCTTTAGCAAGAGGTGATAAGAAGACTGCTGCTAAACATTTCCTAGCATGTATCGATGTTACGCCGCAAATGGCCAAATCAGTCATTGAATTTTTGAAATCTGAAGGGATCAGATATCTCGTTGCTCCATATGAAGCTGATGCTCAAATGGTTTATCTCGAAAAAATTGGTATGGTTGATGGTATTATTTCAGAAGATTCAGATCTATTGGTGTTTGGTGCTAAGTGTCTTTTAACAAAATTGAATGAATTCGGAGAATGTATCGAAATCAAAAGAGATAACTTCAAAAAATGCAGATTGGTACCGATTGGCTTGTTAAATGATGCTCAGTTTAGAATGGTAGTTTGTCTATGTGGATGTGATTATACAGAAGGTGTCTTGGGGATTGGGATTGTGAAAGCTTTCAAATTGGTGAAAAGATTGGGTACAATGAAGAAATGTTTGATGAGTATCAGATTAGAGGGGAAATTAAAGGTTCCACAAAATTTCGAAGTTGAATACGAAAAGGCAGACCTATCTTTTCAATTCCAGAGAGTTTTTAACCCATTGACTTCACAAATGGATACTCTCAATCCAGTACCGGACCAATTACAATCACATGAATACCTTGAAGAATGTATTGGGAATTTGCATGAGGCTGAAATCCATAAACAAATCGCCATGGCTGAATTAGATCCAGTAACGAAAACACCTTTGATAACGAGAGAAGAACATATAAGATCCAAATCTGTTGGTGAATCGGTTAATCCTTTGTCATTCGAAATGATTCCAAGACAATTGAAAACTCCAAAACCAGCAAGAGATCAACCACCACAAAGACAGTCAATTACAAATTATTTCAAAGTCAAATCTACTCCCAAGACTGATCCCGTTCCTAATAAAACCACATCATTGGAAATTACACCAAATGGAGTCTCGAATATAAAATTATCTCCAACATCCAAAAGAAGGAAGTTATTCCAAAAATCAGATTCCAAAGTTCCTCTGACAAGTAGTAAATTCTTCCCAATCAAGAATGATGAATCTCCATTGGCTTCAAAGCCAAGAGATGGAAATGATGCTAAGAATGAGTCGAATGAGGGGAAGGAAGAAGGTCAGAATGAGGAAAAGCCTAACAATGAGAACGAAGCGGTTGCAGAGTTACTAAATCAGCTCAACTCTAGTGATTTTGAACTGAGCGATCCAGATGATGATTTTAAGAATGATATGGAAGATGAAGAGGATGAGAAAGAGAATGAGAAGAACCAGCTAGGACAGGAAGATACCAAAGAAAATGATATAGAGGTGCCTACTCAAAGAGATAATAAAGAGAATACCAACCCAGTGAGGAATCAGGATAGTGAGGAAGCATCACTCATCTGTGACCAATCTATGGATGACTCTATTGAAGAGAGTCCTATAGCACAGCGAAAGTTGGTAGGTGCCAAATTGAATACATCGTCATCGATCAACAAGATTGATGGTATTACTCAGGGATTATTCGCAAAGTATGGGTTCAAGAGTAGTAGTACACTTAGTACTCCCACTTCATCATCTAAAAGAGAAGCATTAAAACCAATAAGAAATACCAAAGAGAACATTAAGCCTGTGATGAAAGATAATCAGGATTATCTCAAGACAACAAGATCAGTGATAGGAGCCAAACGAATAGAGACATTATCAAAAAGAAATCTAGATGGGTTCATTTATAGAGGTTAGTTTATCAAACATTTAGCATAATTACACGACAATCTACAATATCATAATGAGTTGCTAAAACGTGTATACCATCATATTTGTGTTGTTGTCTAGACTGATGGGAGGGGGACAATTAAAAACAGCACGATGATCTTTTTTGAATGTTCGGGAAGGCCGATGATCTTTTCAAGTATGGGGTTCCAGTTCCTTCTGGATGTTGTCTCTTTAGGCCGACCTCTACTTATGCCAACAGTAAGTGGCTCTGAAAATGAGGTGCAGGTGTTATGGAATCGAAATCGTACAGTACCAACTATGTTTCTCTTGTCGATACTTCTCAAAATGATTTTCATCTAATTACCCCATCTTTAAAACACGTTGACCTTCTTGGGACTAGATAGTAGAGGTAATATAGTACCTTTTCTTATTTTTTGAGATAGGTTTTGATCAACAAGTACATTACGATTTAAAATTTTAGGTCTCCAATTCAACATGAGAACAATGTAAATCTATCCATTTTTGAGAAGAGAGAGCAAACTGTGGTTCCAAATCGTAGCTTTGAAAGTCGAAAAGGTTGCAACAGCTGTATACACTGATGATCATCATGTTATATGTAATCAATTTAACCAACAATCAATGATGATCTTGTCTGAGTGGTTTTCAGGGGTTACGAATTATTCTGGAATAGAAAAAGAGTATAAGTAGAGGTGAATATCCCATTAAATCATAAGCATTTTCTACTGTTCATTCTCTATCAACTATCATTACATATTCACAATGAAATTTACCTCTATTTTATTCACCTTAGCTGCTGTCAACTCTGCTTTTGCTCTTGCTCAAGATGCTGATGCTGAATGGTTCCCAAAGAAGGGACCAAAAAACCCAGAAACTTCTGAAAAACCAAAAGAAGTCACTGTCACTAAGACTGTCACTTGTACTGAAACTGAAAAGATCAAGTTTCCAACTACTGAATTTGTCACTGTGACTGAAACTTTTGTTCCAAGCACCACTATGGCCACCAAGACCAAGGGTAAAAAGGACTAAGTGGCTGTTTCATACACCACTATTTAGTGCCTTCCCACTGACAGCCCTGTGATTTACACGTTGAGTGCTCTCTGTATTGTCTATTTATGTACCTTTGATTTCCAATTTCCATAAGAGATGTAGTGGTGTAGTCCACCTTGTTCAAGAAGTGAGGTTTGATAGTCGGGTACGGACACTATCCATTCAAGAGTTAGGAATTACAATCACGACCGCGGGAACACACGTCATACCTGCCTCCCCTAATTTACATAGAGGCAGTCACTAGGGCGTACTCGTTCAAGTCTCTCAGCTTCAAAGGCCAGATCCCCTATACATTCACCTTTTCCCCAAAAGAGTAGTTTGATGCTCGGCCTCCCCCATACTAAAATTTCTTTTGTGTCAATTGATCCCTGGTGTTCAGGTGTAGTGTGTCTCCTACCGCTTGTTCTCGCTTAACGAGAAAAAAGTAGCATGATTTTTTGTTGATTTCCCCCTACAGAGAGATCGTACGATAGTTCAGCGGCTGTTGAGAAAACAAGTACGTGGAGGGCAAAAAAGTTTCCTTTCTTTCTTCACCATGTTTGCCTTCAAACTCTGTCTGCTTGAAACGGTGTGACTGCTCTCCCTGCCCTCTGTCGTCCCAATTGCTTCACCGACTACACTGCAATGACATCCTACGCCTTTGAGGACTACGACGCCTTCCTCGCCTCCTTCAGCGAGAACAAGGCCAACATCCACAACAACAACAACAACAATCACAACAACTCAAACTCAAACACAAACACTAACACAAACACCACGAACAGTCTCGAGCCGCTGTCCAGAGTGCTGTCTCCAGAAGACAACGAGGTGTTTGACTTCTACGACTTCCAGGGTGACAACAACAATGTCACTAATAATAACAACAATAACCCACTGCTGTCTCCAGACTACACGTCAAACTCATCCTCTCCTAACGAGCTCTTCCAACAGGACTACTCCCAGGGCATCCCAGATTACTCGTTCAACGACATGAATGCCACCAATGGCCTGGACAGTGTGAACAGCAACACGTCCACAGCCATGAACATCAAACAGGAATCCTTCTCCACCACCACTTCTTCTGCTTCTGCTTCTCCAGAAGCCGGTCTTGATCTTCAACGTATTACAACAAACAGCCATCGTGCTAAATTATCAGACGCCTTGCCTCATGGTGCAATCACCAAGCGCGGTATGAAGAAGGAGAAGTCGTCTCATAACATGATTGAAAAACGTTACCGTACAAACATCAATGACAAGATCAAGGCATTAAGAGATTCTGTTCCTGCCCTACGTGTCCTTGTTGATAGTGGGGATGATGACTTTGATGATTTGGAAGGTTTGCAACCTGCCAAAAAGTTGAATAAAGCCACCATCTTATCCAAGGCTACAGAATACATCAAGCATTTAGAAGCTAAGAATGATTCTTTGAGAAAAGAAAATGAGATTTTGAAATCTAGACTTTATGGATCATCAAATATCACTCCTGGCTCATCTGTCAGTTCATATTCAAACAGTGATATCCAATCTAGATCTTTCAGCAATAACTCCATGAACAATAACAATAACAATAACATGAATGGTAACAAGTTATCATTGGGTAACAAGGTACTCTTAGGTGGATTGGCTTGTATGGTTGGCTCAGGACTTTCTGATGATTTGGGTAACATGGACACTAAATCATTATTTGCATTGCCTGTGTTCGGTTATGATTCCACAGGGGTTCAAGTGTTAACTAAACCATTGATTTTATTGTTGAAATTTGGATTTATCTTTGCTGTACTGTTGAATTTCATGATTCCTTCATTATTTTATTCTAAACCTTCTAAAAAGCAAGGTGTGGAATATTCCAAGACAAGTCAACAGTCTGATGATATTAGAAACTTGACAAAGATGTCCATCTGGTCAACTTTCAACCTTGCAGGTTCAACTTCAAACAATGATTACGTTAAATCAGGAATTGTTAGATGTCTGTTATTGAAAATATGGTCTGCCAACTCCAATGTTGTCGTCAAGTCGATGGTGGAGTTTTATATTGAACATTTATGGAATTACTTGAAAGAAGTTCATTTGGATCCACAAGGTTCGGAATATGAAAACCTAAAAGTTATCTTATCTTTAGCAAATGATCAAACAATTCATAATGATGACTATTTATTAAGATTAATCAATCAAGAAGTTAAATTAGTCACTGATGAGAAGTTGGATATCAAGAATGCTGAAGCTACTGAAGTTGAAGATTTTTCCATCGTTTCCATCTTGTATCAAATGATCAATGAAACCATCACTAATAAATCATTAAGAAATTTTATGATGAAGAGTGTCAATTCCAAAGAATCAATTTCTGAAATTGAAACAAGTTTGATTAGAGATGTTGATGATTATAACGTTGAGTTGAAAACTTTGTTCAATCCAAGTGATGAACAAATAAAGAATTACAAGACAATTTTGGAGAGCTGTGATGTTGCTAATGTTAAGAACTATCAATTATTAGTTCTTTATGCATCAATCATTCAAAATTTGATCTTTATCAAGAAGGATTTCATTAATGCTCAAAAATGGTTCAACAAATTAGAAATTCAAGAATCTTCATTACATCAATTGTCCTTATTAGGTTTCACATCATTATATATAATGATATTAAGTATGACTTCATCAAAGGAGTTATACCAAGATGATAAAGAAGTGATTTTCAAAATTGAAGAAATATCAGCCAATTTAAGGATTTGGTTAGGAAATTCTCATGGATCAATCTTGAGTTTTAAGAAGAGATCACAATTGATTGATTATTTTGTTGAAGTTGGGTTAAAGATCAATGGATTGGAACAAAATGTTAATGAGGAATTAGAAATTGTTGCTCAATAAACTGATTTGGTTGATTGATTGTTGGAGTTTTGTGAGGGGGTTTTTTATGAATGTTATGTCTAGTTTTATCTATTATCTATTATCTATTATTATTATCTTTGAGTTTGTTGTTATTATTTTTGTCATTTTTGTCATTTTGTTAAAAAGAATAGTTTTGATTTGAGATCTATCCAAAGGAAATAAAAAGGAAAAACGCCACTCTATATCATTGTTGTTTGTGATTGGGAAGAAAACAATATGAAGCTTTTATGCTTTTTACTGTATAGTTTTCATCTCTTGTGAATAACACACATTAACTTTATGCTTTATGCCATTTAATATAACACATCAAGATGTAGTTATAGCGAGACTATAGATAGAAGGGAAAGGATAGTGGTGAGGATTGTGTCAATTTATATACACAACTTTGACAGAATCATATGACACTTTCCAAAACATGCGATGGGTATTCAGATCTTAGATATGGCCCAAGATACGTACAACATACAACCACTGAATTTACGAAGTGAAAGCAGCCAGAGAGATCTCCCCATTATTGTAACACCCAAGGTGTGCGAGGGACATGCCACTTTCCTTGGTGGTTGTAGAGAGATGCACAATATTTGACACATCCTGGTTTGAAGTTTCTCTGGGGTTTTATGGTCTATGGTATAGCGATTATATATGGTACGAAAGGAAATAGAAATCCATGGTCTTTATATTTGAATTGATACAAAGCATCAGATTTGTCTCATATCAACCAACTACAGACACACATACCAATACAGAGACGATCAATCAATCAATCAACTATCATTCAAACCATCATACGTTATAAAGAGAACAAGTTGAGAGTTATGTGACTGTTTCTGTGTGGCACGTACCGGGGATTTCTGCCCTACTCGCCCAGCACAGAAAAGCCCTGTAGTGAAAAATTCAGCGAAATTGGGATTCGGACATGGAAAAATGGTGTTTGGATGTAAGTAAAGTTTCACGACCGTTGTGGAAAAAAATTGCAAAATAGGTTGAATTAGACAAAGAGTGGTGATTGAAGAAGTTTCTTTGTATCCATATTAATCAAGATGTCTAACGTTTCTAAGTATGTCGTGTGTGGAGGGCTGCTGGAGTGTGTCTTTATGAGGTTTTTGTTGCGTGTGAAATGATCATAAGAAGAGCGATATAAGATGATGATTGTGATACTATGAGTTGACGATGGAGTAATTACTATGATGTGAATAGAATGGCCACTATGATTGAAATATTGTGAGAGTATACCAATGAACAGAAGGAGATTTACGATGGCATAGAAGATATTGGAAACAAGGAATATCTGTTTAATAAGAGATAGTCAGTCAAAAGATGATCAGTAATGTTTCAATAATGCATTTTATAAAGTCAACATGAACCAAATCCAAGCACAGTCTACCAAAGCCAAGATTGAATAAATGGCCATTGAATACTAACTCTACAACTTTAGCGACTTTATCTGGGCTTTAACCTCTAAACAATCCTCCTTTTTGGTCAAACGTTCCAATGTTATCCTTTCCCGTGATCCATTGAACGTTTCTAACAAAAACACCAAAACCTCCTCCGGTTTGGCCAATGACAAAGCCATTGGTATCTCTCAAGAAGATGGTAGAATCACCGTGAGAACCAAAGTTTCCAAGAATGTCAACAAACCAGCCAAGAGCGTTGCCACTACTTCTTACAACCAATACAAATCTCCAAGAAGAGCTGCTTTATCCGTTTCTAACGTTGCTAAGAACTACAGAGATGATTTGAGAGCTGTTGCCGTTAAGAGAGCTTCCCAATACTCTAGATCTAACAAGGCCAAGAAGGAATACGCTCGTAACGCCAGAGCTTAAGCGGGTTTTTATAGTATTTTGAGTTAATTGACACCATAAAATGAGGAAACAGTAGTTGTTAGCAGTATTTTATATATTCTAGTCAGAGTCAATCTCAAAGGGTTTGCCCACGGAATTTAGCACTTTTGCAGAAATGACAAGCCAAAACTCGGAGCATAGGGCACTCACGAGTCAGTTCTCAGGCATTTGTGAAGGATGTAAAGTGGGAAGGAACGCCGTGGACCGGGACTGTAAAGTTTCTTGGTTTTTCAAGCACTGATATGAAGTGTCTATTGTTGGTTGTGAGGGCAAGACATATATGTAGCGTTGAAAGGTGGTTTGAAGACAAAGGGGGAAAAACAACTAAGGGTATTCAAGGGTCCTGTAAACGGCCTGTAAACACGAAATATCGTTTGAACACACGAATACTGTGCAAAAATGGCACTCAAAACTGTTGACAGCACGGAAAAACCAATTCTGGCGAGCATTTCAAACTCTTGCATATCTGTGCAGGGCTGTCAATTTTGTTGTGGAGAAACTCGAGTATAAAATCTGGGGATTTGATCTTTCCTTCTTTCTTTCTTTTGACAGATCTCTTTTGGATTCTACTATTGTGCTCTCTCTCTACATTCTAGTATGGAAGAACAGAAGAAACTCGACATCTCGCACGTCGAGGTCCAGGACGACATCATCGACGCTACAAAGGCCGTTTCGCAAGCTAATGAAGAACTGCAGAGAAACTTACAAGTCCCTGAATCTCTACAACACTTGTCACAGGAAGAGTTAGATGCGTTTGAGAAAAAAACTACACGTAAAGTTGACATGAGAATGATGCCTACCTTGGTGTGGATCTATATCCTGAACTATTTGGACAGAAACAACATCGCCAGCAGTAGACTTGGTGGATTAGAAGACGATCTCGGGCTGGTGGGCAACCAATACCAGACTTGTATCTCCATCTTGTTTGTTGGTTATATCCTAATGCAGATCCCTGCAAATATGATGCTTAACAAGTTGGGGAAACCGTCCTTGTTCATCACTGTGATCATGACTTCATGGGCCATTGTCTCTACTTGCACCGGTGCTGTCCAAGGGTTTGGAGGATTGCTCGCTGTTAGAATCATCTTGGGGTTTGTTGAAGCTGGGTTTTTTGGTTCTGCCCTATATTACTTGAGTTGTTGGTATACTAGAAAAGAGTTAAGTGTGAGAAACGCTGTGTTGTATTCTGGATCTTTGTTTTCAGGGGCTCTCTCAGGGCTCATTGCAGCAGGAATTGTTGAAAATATGGATGGTGTCAGAGGTTTACGCTCTTGGAGATGGCTTTTCATCATTGAAGGTGGGATCACTTGTTTCAGTGTCCCCTTCGCGTACTGGATCCTACCAGATATGCCACATAACACTAAATGGTTATCTCAAGATGAACGTGATGTTCTCATGTGGAAATTAAGAAGAGAAGTTGGACAAGACGATTCAGATGCTGAAAACCAAGAAACTTATTTCTCAACTTTCATGCTGGCAATGAAAGATATCAAGATGTGGTGTGTCACTGGGATTCTTTCCTTCTTAGTTGCTGCTTGTGGTGTCACTAATTTCTTCCCAAGTGTCGTTGAGACTTTGAACTTTGATACAATCACAACTTTAGGACTCACAGTGCCTCCTTATATCCTTGCTGTGATTTCAACTTTCTTCTGGGCAAGGCATGCTGACAAGAGTGGTGAAAGATTCTTACATGTGACTTTACCCCTTGTTTTATCCATTGTGTCTTTTATAATCGCAGTGGCCACCACAAACACAGGAGCAAGATATTTCGCAATGTGTTTGATGATCCCTTCTTTATATTGTTCCTTCACTACAATCCTATCATGGATGTCGAATTCAGTCCCAAGACCTCCGTTGAAAAGAGCCATCGCAATCTCTGTGATGAATTGTTTGTCAAACTCAACCTCGATTTGGAACGCTTATCTATACCCAACAAGTGCAGAGCCTCGTTATTTGGTGGCTTTTGTTTGTAATATAGTGTTTTTGGTTTGTGCCATCTGTTTGGCCTTCATCTTAAGAACAAGATTAACTGTCCTAAACAAGAAAATCGAAGATGGAACCATGAACTGGGAAAAGGAATTGGGTAAAGGTAATGATGGGTCCAAAATCTCTCCTGATTTTAGATTCTTGAAATAGAGCTTGTCTTGTTTCATCACTTCATATATTCATTTTATTCGTTAATACAACTAATAGATAATAATCTCATGTAGTATTCCCATTATCAAACAATCCTGGATCCAATCTTGAGAAATTCATTGAAGAATCAAAATTCCAAAACTCATTTTGATATAATAAATCATCCAGATATCTATCAAACTCCACTAATGCATCACCTTTAGATGGGAGATCAAAAATATTGACATATGATAGGGCAGTAGTATCACTATTATTAGCATTTATTGGATTTGAATCCCCCGCAAGTTCCATAGCGCTATTTTTCAACGTTTCATAAAACTCTTCATCATATGTGATCAATGGTTTATTATTTATTTTTTCCAAATGTTCTTTCAATTTTTGGAAACATACTTCTGAAAGTTGACAATTATCATCACCAGATTCACTAGGGAAAATATTATAAAGAAAGAAGGAATGGATAATAGAAACTCTTTTAGCATAAAGATATCTTGATGAAACTTTTTTAAACCCCAAACAGATAATCTTCAAATTGTGATAAACAATTCTCTTAATTTGTAAAATATTCTTTTTGAAAAGATAAGCAGTAGGATCTAAAACTTTTGCTAAATAACAAACTCTGGCCAATACAGTGAAATGGCTTTGTACCACTCTATGCACTGCTAATAAGCATTTATGAGTCAAATGGAAATGTAATCCAAATGAGTTTTCAAATTATATGAATGTTGATGATCAGAATCGAAAAAATAACTCAATTGAAGTAATCCATTACCAATTTTGAATGCCATTTCAGTATATTTCTTCAATTTAATAATGTCATTATTATTTTCAAGGAAAAGACATAAATGGGATAATAATAAATGTAGATAAGTATGAACATCAATATAATTCGTAAACTTCAACATTTTCCGTATCCTATCAATCTTAGAGTCAGAGCTCATGTTTAATATAGAATCAATTGAATTCTCCTGTGCTTCAATGAATATTTTTCCAATTTGAGTTTCATAAAAATACATTCTTGATGGATATTTGACATCAGCAAGTGCATCTAAACAAGGACGTAACAATTCCTGAATTTTAAATTTTTCTTTATAACCTTCAACAATGGTTCTTTGGAACTCTTCATCTTCCAAGGAAGTACCCTTGGGTATTTCATAGGGGACTTTGGTGGTATATATATGTTGAGGAATGATTGCAGGGATCCCACCATGAATATTTTTCAAATAACTCATTTCTCGTACATGGGCAAAAGCTCTTCTGATATATTCAGCCTTGTTATTTGTGGATTCTGGTTCTCTATTAAATCCTGAAAATAGGCAGCTCTGTAATGCATTTTCTGGTCCAAATGGCATGTCTTTTGATCCAACGTAGTCATAATAATAACGGTTATAATCTGAGAGAAGAAGTATTAGCTGTACAAAACTCAAGGAATGAGCTTGTCTTGAAGTTATAGATTCTTGCATACAATCTTCAGCTAAAAGAACAACTTCACTTTCGACTTTGAAATCAGCAATTGCCTTTGATTCACCATCTTCATAGTTGCAATTATAGTAAGAATCATGAGAAATCTTCATAATCAATAATAGTTTCCCTAAGAATAAATATTCTTGATAATCATCCATGTTAGAAGGACGACGTTGTCTCTGAATAGCAGAGCAAAAATCTTCAAGACATTCATAGAATTCTTGTTTATCTATGTATGCGAAAAAGGCAAACAGTTCTGATTGAAAGAAATGATCCACATGGAACCGAACCAGGAGTAAGTTACCAACATACGGTTTGATCTTGTCTAGCAGTGGTTTTTGCACTCCCACGGGGTCCCTGGATGTCTTCAACACATCCATTGTCCTGTCTTTTTCATCCATTGTCCTGTCTTTTTCCTGTCTTGTGTGTGCCGCGGCCTCAAATGGTTCTTTTAGCATGGGCATCAGTCCTTTCATCAGCGACGTGACAAAGACATCTCTTCTTGAGATTGTAAAGAAGTCCAACACCTGTTCAAAACACGTATTCCCCTGCAAATCCCGTCCTCCTTGCACCCACAGCTCGATTCTCTGCTCCTTAAGCACTCTCAGCTCATTCTCAAGCCTTAAGATCTTGTCATCGAGCAACAACAACGCCTCTGACGGTTTCAGTTTCCCATTGGCTATGTAAACACAATCCTTCACTAGCCGCGTACAATTGGCGCACGGGTCCTGCTTGTCGCATTTCAACTTCTTCTGCCGGCAGTGCTCGCACGACTGCACGGTCCTTCTCCTCTTGATGGGTTTTTCCTCTGCCATTTTTGGTGGTCTTTTGGAGCTTTTGTTTTGTATGGTTTATTTATTTGCCTTTTGTTGTTGTTTATAACAATAGATGCCAATATCGTAAGTGTCAATAACGAAAAAAGTGCTGTCATTTGAGGAAGTGTCATTATGTATTATCTGCCAATATAATAAGTGTCAATAATTTTGTATACGGGTATTATAGAACTACAATCTATGCCCTACAGATACATCAATTGACCAGATAGACAATAGAGGTTCATTCATACACACTCGTAGATAGCAGATCTGATATTATTTATCAATATTTCCACATAAACTTCTTTTCCAATCAAAGCTCATCTCTCTTGTAGCCCTTGATGCCCACAAGTTCAACGTTGAACACGAGGTCCGCATCAGGAGGGATTGCACCGCCAGCACCACGCTTCCCGTAGCCCAAATGGGAAGGGATCGTAAGCTTACGCTGCTCACCAATGCACATCCCCAAAACACCTTGGTCCCAGCCTTGGATAACCTGCCCGACGCCCAATTGGAACGTGATAGGCTGTCCTCTGCTCAGCGAAGAGTCAAACACAGACCCGTCGCTCTTGAGCTTACCTGTGTAGTGCACAGAGACTTGGTCCCCTCTCGAGGCCTTTCTTTCACATTCCTCCTCTGGGATTTTCTTCAAGATTCCTGGTGTTGTTAGTTTTATTGTTCGTTCTTCTTTGCTTGTATATCCTCTGTTTCAGCACTCACCAATTTGCAGCTGTTCCTCGGCAATGACAAAGGTGAACAGCGAAACGAGCACAGCCAGCAATGGCAAGACACCTTTGAACATCATTTTTGGTATAGTTAAGGGATTCTGGAAGAAGAAAGAAGTAGAGAATATATGAATTTTTCAGATCTATACTTTCCCTTATATATCCGTCGGTGGGAAACTTACTAGGATAGGCAATAATTCCAATATGTGCTAAATAGTCAACTCTACAATACAAATAGTCATATAGTAACGTACTTATTCTTGGGATGCTATCAACGCTCATTTCCTCTCCTCAACAATCCACAGTTTCTTCAAACTTCTCATTTGATTCAATCTTCTCAATATCGCAACTGCAATGATTAACAACACTAAACTTCCCACCAACTTCACTTTATCAAAACTTGAAGTCAATCTATCAAATTGCAATGATGGTGAGATCCTGGTGCAGAAAACATCTAACCCATATGTACAAATAATACAAGTGGATTCTAAATTTGTTGGAATTGTGACAATGGTGTCTGATCCAAACACTTCTCTCTTGTGTGAAATCACCGTATTATCATCAATCATCAATATTGGATCATATGGTAATAACATGAATTCAGATTTCTCATCACTGGTTAAATCACGTCCTGAAACTCTTCTGGAGTTTAATATGAATTTAGGAACATAAACAACCTGAGAATTCTCCAATGTTAAAATAATTGCCTTTGTAGTGACACCAAATCTGGTTTTAGATAATCCAATTGATTGAATCTTGTATGGACAAATAAATGATTTCGATGTAACAGCTGGTGGAGATCTCAATGCAAATGATGATATTTCAATATTTGATGGAATATTGAATTTTTCATTGGGAGTTAAAGATTCAAATAAATCAATAACTGAAATTTTTTGCTCTGGTAATGGTTCATTACTATAATAAGAATAAATTATCCAATGTTCACCAACAATTATATTGAAATTTCCATTCAAATGGATTTTTTCATCATGATAAGTAGAATATAAAATCTCACCAGTGATTTCATCAATGATATGAATGTATAAGATCCCAGTTTTTTTGTTCAAAACACCCACAGATGCAATATTTGGATAAAGGTATTTATATAAAACATCTCTATTACCTAACACAATCCCAACATTAGCAATCATATCAGACTTATCCTTTGAAGCATATCCCAAGATAACTTCATCAATATTAACTTCAAATTTCCATGTTTGATAAGACTTCTTATCCAAGATCTTAAAACCTCTGATTGATTTTGAGTCATGCTTAACGATGTATTTAGATTCTTGAATTGAACCATCTTCTTCTTCTTCTTCTCCATTTTCTGAAATAATAACATCAAATCCATTTTCAATCTCAAACAAGAAAGAATCATCATCTAATTTAATAACATTTGTAGGTGGAACCAATATCTTTTGATCTAATAACTCACCAGTCTTGGAATCCAATTCAAATTTCGGTCCAGATTTAGTGAATACAATAATTTTGGATCCATTTGATATGTTTTCAATAGATAAGATATCTGTTTGCTTTGTATCAAAACTCCATTTGGTTGAACCATCTAAAGTATTCAGGGCAATGATTCGACCAGTAGAAGTGGCAAGAACTAAAATCTTGTTGAATCCAAAATATCCATCATTTTTAGGAGATTGATTGAAAATGTTCAATTCATTTAAAGATACCTCACCAGTGGTTAATTTTGGTAAAATTGACCAAATCATATCATAAAACTCCTTACATTCTTTATAATGTCTTTTCAGTCTAAACAAATAAGCATCAATAAGACTTAGATTTTCTTCATATAGGATTTCATCAGTGGTTAAACCAACTTCAACATGAACATCAACCACAGTATGATCTATTATAGATGAAAGCGAATAATCTCTTGTCCAGATAGTTTCATTGTTAAACAAGTATGAATAAGTGTTATTAGTATATTGAAACAATGAATGAATTTCATCAATCCCATTAGTGGAAGTGCTTATCGAAACCACTTGTTCAAAGGGTAATTTTTCATCTCCCAGGAAATAACTAACCAATTCAGCACCAGTATCAGCATCAATGATATTGACATGGTATTCGGTATATAACACGAATGTATTATCCACGAATTTCAAGGAATATTTGAACACATTAGGGATCTTAAACTGTTCATGTCCTGTAAGAGTATGGATTTCAATGTTGTGATTTTTTTCAAAAGCGATATAAGAATCAGTGTCAATTGGAATGAGTTTATCAAAAGTATGATTGATTGGGATCGGTTTTGAAGCTTCACCAGTCTTATGATTTATTTGGATTGTATAATACTTGATTGTTTCATAAACGATTTTAGAACCATAGAACTCACGTAAACTGTGATAACTGAGAGTCAAAGCATGTGATTTCAATGCTTCACCATCAAAGAATGCATAACGACAATAATCAGAGTCCTTGATGTTGTATAGAATGACATAGTTCCCATTATCCAGCGCTGACATCTTCAAATCACTGAACTCATCAATACTTCCTCTTTGAACCAGCTCATTATTGTCTTCTTCTTCATGATCATGGCTGATACTAAAGATATCGCCATTGGATAGCACCACAACAATCTCACTCTTACTAGTCTTCAACAGTCCCTTCACGTGATGGTCAAACTCAGCGAGTTGCTTATACAGGAACCCGGTCTGTGCATCCCATAGTTGAACCACTCCTCTATTATCCTCATAATTCAAAGCACTGACTATCTTGCCCTTCTGACCCTCTTCATTGTCATACGCAATCAAGTGTTGGTCATCCACAAGGCCTTCAAACTGCACTCTCCACCTGATATCACCATCCTCAATGGCAGCCAGCACACCGGCATCAGTGATCACATTGATCAGCCCTCCGCCCTGTCCAGGAATCAGCACATTGTTATTCAAACGCCCTATTTGACGGATCCCCCAATCAGTGATGTATGCCTCGTCGTCATAAACAGCCACGGCACAAGACACCAAGCACAGCAGCCCTAGCCAGACCCTGTGCAGTAGTAGCATGCTAATGTCTGTCTCAATTGGTCAAACACGCTGTTGATAACTGCTGTTGTTTCCCGTTGTTTTTGCTATCACGTCGGTATAAAATTGGTGTAGGGATGTTATGGCCTTTAGTGAGCTTTGGTGATCGGATGTGGTGTTTGGATGTTATGTTTATAAGGGATATTTTGGGGGTTAAAGAGTGAATCGATGCTTATATGATGGGCCAGAGAGTTCAAATATATTCAAGGGCTCTGTAGATGGCTGTATTATTGTGTATAATAGCTTTGGGTTATTGAATGATCATGACTTAATTAATCATTTCTTCCTTAATCTATTGTGATTTATTCTTTTAATGTCTCCTAAGTTCTAAGATAATGCACCATGCACTTCAGGAAATCGCTATCTATAGACCATATGTAACTCTGTAATACTCCTCTGGCTATTCATCCTTCAATAACAAACCTCAGCCACAAACAATGAAACATTCTATATATGTGATGTACATACTAAAAACCGTTAGCAGCCCCGGCCGGATAGCCGTTTTGGGAAATCCGAAATTTTTTCCATCCAGCAAAAAAACGAAGCTCTAGTAATTCTTTGTTGATGATTTCAGTTTGGATAGTTTGGCTGTTTTCCTATTAGAGATCGAGCTGTGATAAGATGGACCAGGACAACGAGAGAGCCGTGTCGCGTTTGTGGCGTGCACACCGTACCGTGAAGGAGATGGTGCGTGACCGTGGCTATTTCATCACCCAGGAAGAAGTTGAGCTTTCCCTTGAAGAGTTCAGAACAAGAGTGTGTGATGCGAATGGGAGACCACAAAGAAAGATGATGTCCTTCCAGGCCAACGTTGAGTCTGACCAGCTCGCAAAGTTCCCAAACATGGGGTCTCTATGGGTTGAGTTTTGTGATGAACCAAGTGTTGGGATCAAGACTATGAAAAATTTCATCATTCATATCAGTGAAAAGAATTTCAGTACAGGGATCTTTATCTATCAAAACTCCATCACTTCAAGTGCCTCCAAATTGATTCCAACAGTGGCACCTGCCTCCATCGAGTTATTCCAAGAAAATGACTTGATTGTTAATATCACTCATCATGAATTAGTGCCAAAACATCTTTTATTAAGTGATGATGAAAAAAAGCAACTATTAGAGAGATATAGATTAAAAGAAAGTCAACTGCCTAGAATTCAAAAAGAGGATCCTGTTGCTAGATATTTAGGATTGAAGAGAGGTCAAGTTGTGAAAATTATAAGAAGAAGTGAGACATCAGGAAGATATGCAAGTTATAGAATATGTTTATAAGACAAGATAAGATGGGGTCAAAAAAGGGTGAGAGAAGTATGTATTTATGTACTATAGAGGTTCAGATTGGAAAGTTACCAACGAAAAAAAAATCTAATAACAAAGAACCACGTATTATAATATTTTGTAGATTATACAATTATAAAACAGTCAATATAAAATGCTTTGATGCAATGCAAACTTGTCAATTAAAATGGACTTGATCTATTCAAATTACATGCAAGAACCGTATCTTGAACCCCAGTCCACCAATGCATATTTCTTGTTTCTACTCCTCTTAATGGAGTGACAGTAACTCCCTTTTCACCTAGATAAACTGGACCAATTGTGATAATTAAACTATCAACAAGATCAGGTCTTAATAACAAATCATTGATAACTTTGGCTCCACCTTCCACCATTAATGAATCAATTCCTTGTTGTTTTAATGCAATGACAATATCATTCCAATCTAATCTATTTTGTTTACTTGGAATTCTGATAACTTTCCCACCCATTTTTTCCAAATATGCAATTCTTTCCAATTCATTACAAGTATCCTTAATGATAACCCAAGGTTCCTTTGCCTGGTTTTGTAAAACGAGACTTTCAATCTTGGATCCTTTATAACACCATTTGAAATTGGGATCAAGTATGATTGGTCTTGGGGATTTTTCACCTTCTAAACGACAATTCAAACTTGGATCATCAGCAAGAACCGTACCTGATCCAACCAAGATAGCATCATGATTCGCACGGATATAATGGGTCATGGTCTTTGTTTCTAAATGTGATATCACTGTTTGTAAGCCATGTCCTGCACTTATTTTGGAGTCCAATGATTGAGCATATGTTAAAGTGATGAATGGTCGTAGTGGGACTTGAGTGGGTAAGAATCTTGCTAAAAAGGGCACGAGAGATTCAGGGAGGGGATCAAGTGGTGATCCTGCTTTCATCTTCGGGCTAACAACAGTTTCACTCATTCTTCAGATCAAGTGGAATAGGAGGAAAAAAACAGCAGATCAAATAGAAATTCTGTTGGTTTTATAGAGTTTTGGTGTTTTGGGGGTTTTGGTGTCACTTAAAGTTATTTCTCGAAGGAGTTTTTTTTTTTTCTTTTTTAATTCTTGTATGGAGATCTTTCGTTTGCGATGAGGTCATAAATGGTAGTTATACACTCTTGTCTCTATCTTTCCATCTATTTTGTATAGTAAAAGAAGCATATTTACGTCAATTCAACGATGAGCTAAGATTACGACGTACCTGTATGTCTCGCTTAATTGTATTACTGCATTGTTATTTACTTAGAATCGGGCTTATACCTCTGTGGAAGCAAACTCTTGTCGTATTTCTCAACTTCACCGTCAAGTCTCCTGCTGAGCAACTTCTCATTGTGGAAATAGGCCCCTTTCACTTTACTATCACCAACACCACCACTAGTCTTGGACTCTTGCTCTTTCTGTTCTTTTTCTTGTTGTTGTAGTAGTTGTTGTCTATACTCTTCATCTCGTTCTTCCTCTGTTCTCAACCTTCTCATCTCGAGATCTTCAAGCTCCTCCATCTCACGCTCTAGTTTTGCACGTTCTCTGGTTTCTCTTTGCAATTGTCGTAGTTCCCATTCTGCTCGTTCGGATTCAGGGTCTATATCATCTGTATCATCAATCCCACCAAAGTTGTGTGTGGACTCGGCAAGCTTCTTCCTGTACTCAACTTCTTGCTGGATATGAGTCTCAATCGTCTTTAGTGTCCGCTCTTTGGCCTGCTGTGTCTTCTGCTCTGGTGTCTTTGTGGTACTCGGTACCTGTGATCTTCTCTTCTGTGATATGAACACTGGCTTCAGCAATGGCTCTGAATCTGATTCACCATCACTATCATCACTATCATCACTGTCATCATCATCACTATCACCATCCTCTTCATCATCACCACTCTCATCAGCACTCTCAGCACCGCCACCCTCCACTGTCTGTACCACTTTCCTCTCCACACTCACCTCTTTACTCCCACCATCACTGATCTGGGCAATGGATATCTTCTTCTGCGCCTGTAACTCCTTTTGTAGGTCCTGTACTTCCTCTTCCTCCTCCTCCTCTTCACTGCTACAACTCCCACTGTCCTCCAGTCTCACGGGCCTGCCACTGAAATGTCTCTTCATTGAACCACTAAAACCTCTTCTTCTTCAATAGTAATTTTATAAACAAAACACTTTAATGCAAAACTAAACATACCACCGGAATTGAATTGCAAAATTCCGACATGCGTGCCCTGAACAATCCCCAGGTGTAGGAAATCTTGTAAATTGGCTGTCTCTTATAGTTATAGTCTAATAGTCTATGCTACCAAGAAAATATACACAAAGGTGTGGACACTGCCAACACTTGATCTTGATACCGAGGTCAGTCTGGATAGAGAATTACCC